>VDFB02324984.1:0-54557 GCA_007258455.2 Sequoia sempervirens
AAGTATCTGAAATCCTTCTAAGATAATATTATATTATGTTTTAATATAATATTATATAAAATAATATAATAATAATATATGATATCACATATAATATAAATAAATATATTATATATAATATAAATATCTTAGATATATATATGAGAAACCAAAACAGTCTCCGTACATTTGCAGCTCGAAGTTAGAAATAAAAATATATGGGGATTTTAGAGCTACCAGCTCGAGACAAGATTTATGCAGCATGCCAGTTAATAAATGTTAGAGAGCCTTCTGACGAAAAGTTGCAACATTAAACAATTTTCTGACAAATACTGAGAGGTAAAGTGTTTTCCGTTGAAACAATAGGTACTTTGTCTTGCTTTTGTAAAGATCGCTTTGCACGGAAAAGATTGTTTATCTGGAGGAGAATCAATTGAAACGATCGAAGAAGAATTTGATTGGGACACGTAAGGTAAAGTTTTAAGTTGATACAGTAATAGCAGTACTTCGTCTTACTTCTTCAGCACGAAACAGATTGTTAATCTCGAAGAGAATCATTGAACGGATCGAGGAAGAATTGATTAAAAGAATTTCTTTCTGCAACTTTCCATGGACTATTTTCCTAGTGGGAGACGATGCCCTCAAACGCCCCACATGCCAAAAGACATTGCCAACACCAATACCACCCCGGCAAAACCATCGTCTTGAAAACGTTCCGGACGAGAGGAAAAAGGAAAGGAGTCGAAGCCCTCGTCTAAAAAGAGTCTGAAACCTGCTTTAGAGGGAGAGGAGAGATGAAAGAGGGAGAAATGAAAGACATAAGTTCTCCAGCTGAACAATGGTGGCGGGATGGTTTCAGGTATGAGTGTTACCAAGTTCAATAAGTTCTCCAAAGAGCACATGTATATGATGAAGGTTGTCGCAGATGAGTTGCGTGCGTCAATGTTTGGCGAGTTGGACTATGCCATGGAAATTGCAAGGGAAGTAAAACAAGGTTCTTCCACCAACAGTGCACATGACGACTCTCAGTTCTCTCTCTATCAATGAGATCGTCCAGAGGATATCGTCATCCAAATCATGGGTATTGCCCACCTTAGACCTGCCACCGTTGACCCACACGGAAATGGAAGAACTTAAATACAAGCAGAGATAAAACAGCAAGCTGTTGAGGTCGAAGCTGCTATAAAACGTCTCGGTCTGATGCAAAAGGAGTTCCACATGAGAATGACGAAACTTCACTCTCCGGGGAGTTCCACCGTTCTTGGCTTCTGGAGCGGCTTAATCAATGTCTTTCATCTCTCCCGCAGGTATCTTACTCTTCTTAGAAGAAGACTTCGACTCCTCTTCTTTTTCCTCTCCGCAACGCTTTCTAGAGGATGGTTTTTCCACGGAGATATTGGTGTTGGGCATGTCATTTGCCTGTGGGGCGTTTGATGGCATCGGAGTTAATGGATTGCTAACGAACTGGAAGAAACGAATTGTGACTGTTCCGGATAGTCATGAAAATTCATCCGAGTGTTGCTCGCCCAGTCATTCAGAAAGAGGCCGAATGGATGCGAGTTTTTGAGTGACGACTCCTGTGAAAAATTGCTCTCCTGTTTTAGTAAAAGATGAGAATTTGGCTATGGAGGCGGATATGGAGTCGCTTCCCTTGGATATTTTGGTAAGTTTTAAGTTTCTGAAATGTCTTTATTTGTTTTTGGTTATTTTAGGATAAGATTTCTCCTCTGTTTTCAGGCTAAGTCAGTCATGGTGAATTCCCTAGGATTTATTGCGTTCAATTGATTTTTTATTCTTCAATTTATACTCGTAGTTGTTGCTGATGACGATTATGGCAACTTTAAGGACTTTTGATGAAATTAGTCTATAGAGCTCGTCTTAGTGAGGCATTCAAATATTGATATTATATTTTAGGTTTAATTTCAGTATGCCACACAAAATTTGTTATTATCAACATTCGTGCCTTAGTTTATCAAGAATGTGCATTTATGAAATGTCATCTTCGAAACTGTTATATATTGAATAATCTCTGGTTATCCCGTAGTAATCATCTGGGCTCTTTTTTTGTTAATGTTTTCTAGGGGGGCGTAACAAATAACTGTCACGACTTTGTATCATAACAGGGCACACCTGTTTTCCAATGTTTTTAGGAGTTAAAATTGAAGAGTTATAGTGTTGTAGGGGAAAGATTGTAAAGATTTTTCTTTGATTAGGAAGAGTTTATGTTTCTTTCTTAATTGGATACAGGATGAAGTTCTCGGCTCAACAAATTTTTCTTTTAGCTTGTTCCCAAATGTCATTTAACAGATGATAGATATTTGCAAACCCCCTTTTGAACACCTAGATTTTGCTTTGTCTATAGCAATATCTGCATCTCTGTGTCTGGTTTAGGATTGTCTAATCTGTCTACAAATGTGGTTCGAACTTGCGCCATCTGTAGGTTTTATTGTTCTCTATTTAACATGAAGCTTATAGTATTTCGTCTTTAGTGTTGAAGGCTGTAAGTAGGCTTAATTCTACTTATACATTTTTTTTCAGTTCTATTTAGCATTATTTGCCACTTTATCTGTATATCGTAGGGACGAATCTCACTTCTTGTGAGCAATTTATTAATTCTTTGTCCTGTACATATTATGTATCGAGTCTTCTCACCCTTGAGGCCTTCATAAGAATTATTACTTTCTGTCCATCTGGGTATTGAAAAGGAATGAATAGCCGTTGTCTAACCATGGTAAATTCTTTTCCAGGCGCAGGTCAAAATTGATCCATAATATCAAAAAAACATTTTTGTAAATGAAGTTCAGAATACATTAGATCTCTCTGTGCCCTCTAAGCTCTGTATTGGTTAGCTTCTGATTTTTAGATGTGAGTTTTTGTGCCATTCCTGTTTTGAAACGTCTGTTTCTCTTGCTGAATGAAATAGAAATTACTAACTCCAATAAGGATAACTGTTCTAGAAAATATGCCATTCCAAAGTCATAGTCAAACTGAGGAAAAGGCTAATAAATAATTTATCTGGGAAAACAATTTCTTAATGCAGAAGGGTGTGCGTCAGGGGTTAGCTGGCTGATCTACAAGACCAACAAATCCTGAGGAATGTTAATGTTTATAACACATCAATGGCTTGGATATAATTGTAACATTGGCATTGAAGATTGACATTTAAAAAAAGGCACTATTTTTGTGTTTAGAATTCTCTTTGACATAAATTTAGGTTAATTTGTAGAGAAAAAGAGTTTGATTTGTGCAATAAAAATAGCATATTATAGTGTGATAAGTTTGTACACAGTATTACATATATAATGTGAAATAAAAAATAGATTAATGGAAAGTAAAGATAATATTTAATTTTTTACTTAATAAAAAAATCTATCATAATAAATTTATTATTGCAAAACTCAATCATATGTAGATAAAAACTTGACAACAATATGTTTTTTACATACAAAAGGTATGAGTGCTTTAGAACATAATTATTAAGCATGGAAAAACACTTATCCAACATAATTAAATAGATGCATTCAACAACTTAAATTCAGATGAGAAGTTGTTATCTTACCAACTTAAATTTAAATAAATCAAATAAGAAGTGATAGAGAGAGAGAGAGAGAGAGAGAGAGAGAGAGAGAGAGATTATCCCCAAATGGGCAAGATAGCAAGATGAGAATTAAAATGATGTGGGCACAAAGGAGTTGTCTTGTTCGGATCGTGGTGACATTTGTTTGCTTTGGATTTTTATAAACCAAATAACATATAAAATCAATATTATGTATTATTAATATATATAATAAATATATTATATACTAGCACTTGCACCCATAGGAGGTTCAAGGGAGATGTTGATAGGAAATTAAAGGTAAAATATAAATGAATTGTAACAATATATAATTGGTTGTATAAAATTATATTTGTATACATTATGCATGATATAATACAAGTACATAATTTTGTTGGATTTTCCTTTTTGTTTTTTTGAAATAGTGAGATCCCTTTGAACAATTTATATCCAGATTGCGTTAGTCAAAGTTACCTAAGAGCATCTCTTTGTATTTTTTGAAGTTCCTCTTTTCAGACCATGAAATTTCTATATAGTGAAGAACAATGTTGATTAGATTGCTTTGAACAATTAGTATCAAGTTTGCATCACTCAAAGTAGCATAAGAGCTTTGCTATTTCTTTTCTAAAGGTCCTCTTTTTAAGCCCTAGAATTTGTTTGTAGTGAAACACAAGATGTCAATACAGCTATAGCTGGTTATATAAACATTGAATTTTATATATTGGAATTGTTGATGATAAGCATTCAAATTGTTTTTCGTTTGAGAAGCACAAAGATGTGATGGAGATGCACGAGGGGGTCATTGAGGAAAATTTGGCCTCGGTTAATGTTCTGGATAAGATGTAGCTGTTTTTTTTCTTTGGCTTGTTTTGCCTTGTTGCTGAGTTTTGCTTTAGGGTTGCTGGCGGGTTTCATTGTTAATTTCTGTTGTTAGCATTTTGGTTTTTTTGGGCTGCGGGCTCTTTAGGTTTTTTTTTTATTGTAGCATTTCGCCTTTGTAAAGGGTTTTGGGGTTTTATCCTTTGCAAGTATAAATTTTGCCAATTCTTGAACAAATCAATTCAATTAGTTTTAAAGCATCATATTTATGTGGTCAATCTCTTCTTTATCAATTTGAGGTAAAGTTTTACAAATTCTAAATCTAGTAGATTTAAAAAAGGTAGACTTTTATACAACTGAAAATATTCTATTGTGTGGCCAAAGCATGGTGTTGACAAGCAAGTTGTGCCGTTGTTAAGTTAAATTATGTAAAATACTTGTGAAATTTAATATATTATGGGTTTATATCTTTTATTTAAAAAAAAACAATTAAAAAAATTACAAATTATATTTAAATTTAGCATTTTTAACTATAAAATAGTGGTAATTAGAGGATTTTGGATATGAAGAAATCGTTATTTAGGATTTTGTCATAGGAGCTTAATCTAGATTTCGAGAAAATAATCGTGCAAACTACACCAAGTTGGTTAGAAATTTGTGACATACCCCTTCATAAATGTGGTGTCTTATTTCCACAAGCCTTGAAGCTTCTTTGAATAAGTGCCAAGAATCAAAGTGATAAAATTAACCAACTACACATGAATGCTAATGCTTTAATCTTGTTGCTTACACCAATGATAAATGTTGGATATGATTTTTTAATTTCTATATAAATGATAAGAAATGTTTTAATGTTTTAATGGTGTATTGTATGAAAGGATGGTGAACTTCTGATGTAGAATTCTTGTGCTTCTCCTGCATATTTTAATCTTTTCTCTTGTGCTTCTCCACAATTCTTTGCATATACGAATCTCATCTTGCAAATCAAACCATTTCAACCAGGGAATATAATCCCCAATATCAATTACTCCATCAAGCATAAAATTCTCCATCATTGCCTTTGAAATCAAAGTTTGCAATTTTCTCTTTTAGAATCATACTTCTTGTGCTTCAATAGGAAAGTCTTCAGTGGCCTCATCAATATGATGTCATATGATTATTGTTTATTGTCATCAAACCTTGGTGTATCAACATTCTATGTCTTAATACTAATCAGTATTACAGGTTTTACAATTACTTGACGACTCAAACAGGTAATGCCAAGGAAGCAGCTATATTATGTTTTGAGGTAGGGTTGCACATTTTTGGATTTTAAGCATCATGTACTTCAAACCGTATTTATTATTTTATACTGAAGTTCATTTTTTTTAAGTTTGATCAGAATAGGTTGTATCTGTGATTTAATGCTTATTATTCTATTGATATACTGATATTATCTTTCTTCAAAAAATGTATCAGCATGGTCTTCGCCCTAGCCAGGTTTTTTACATAAGATATTTGTAATTTTTTCCTTTCTTGCTAGGCACATATGTTGGGCTTCCCTTGTCTGGTGCTTAATTTGGCTGAAGATAGATCAAGATACCATTATTATGGATGTTCTTAAAATTCATATTTGTGCAAGAGAAAATTAAAGTGAATATTTGTCTTGCTGTCATATTAATATTATTTTAGTGCAGCTGAAGGAGATAAATGCCAGATTAGAGAAGATAGAACCAAAGGTGCAATCATTTGATGCATTGGGTGGCAATGTTGCATCTTCAGAAATAAAGTCATTTGCAAGTCTCCCTATTATGGGCAACAAGCGAAACAGTCCATAGGCAAATACTGCAATTCGCAAAACATCACTTGCTAATTAGTGGTGTTGGTGTGGCTTCATCTCATGTTTTCTGTGAGAGGCCTAGTTCCAACTTTTTATTGCCTGTTACAATTTATGACTAAGTTTTCTTGTCCAATGATATTGTATGTAGGTTTTTGGTTATGTTCTTGAGTTAAATGTTCCAAGAGTTGTGTAGTGCAAGGAGTTGTGCTTGGAAGTGTATATAATTTTTAATTGTTGTAGAAGGCTTGGCCTGTTGAACATGTTTCCTGGATTTGGAGAGTCATGCGTAAATGTTTCTGATTTTAAAATCTGTCCAAAAGCTTGGTGCTCTTTACATTTATTTTGTGGCTCCATCATTTTATTAAAATACACAAAATGAGTTGTTTGATGATATCTTGTTTGAAAAAAAAATTAAATTATACTACCATATTATCTGGGAATGTAATCTCATTTTTTATAGAACCAGTAATGTAAAGATCCAGATGCTGGAGAGTGGTATGAAAATGATGCAAAGGTCTAAGTTCTGGCAACTTTGATAGTTTAGGCAGGAGGGACACTTTCAAAGGTTGAGGAGTTGGGCTTTACACCCACTGGTTGCACAGTTAGCTTGCCTTGTCTATGCTTCCACATTTTCATCTATGTCTACTAGGGCACTTGTAACTAGAACATATGACAAAAAATTCCCTGTTGTTATGCTTTGATGGATGTCCCTTCGTTATACTGAGATATCTGATACGGTGCACATTATTATAGTGCAAGCCTATTTTTCAGATTGTTTCATTTAGCATCACTAATATTCTCCACAAGAACATTGTCACTGTTTAAAATGATGGAAATGGTTCCCATCTCTCAGAACAATTTCTCTTGCAACAATCTTGGGAGATGAAATTAGATGCAGTGTGAAAATCAGAACATACTCGAAGGTCCTTAACAACTCGAATAGTTGTACCAGGGGCCATGTTTAACAAACCAAATGCAATTTCTAACTTTTCACTATGGTGGCAGATAAATGATTATTTTTTCTTCTATTCCACAGCATTAAGTAAAAGTTTTGAATTTGGAAATACCTGCTGCCTTCATCTGCCAAGCCAATTTCTCCAATTTTGTATAGCTCTCCCATGTTTGTGGTGTGATCCGTCTTTGACACAAAAAGCATGTACCATTTTACGGCCTTCAATCCAACTAAATCTAGGTATTTTTTAATTCCTCTTATCTTTCAGCAATCTCCTTACCATTTGAACCTCACCACACCTACCCGCTTCTGCATAGATGTTTTAGAGAACATAAGCCGCAACATTTTTAGGATCCAACTAAAAAAAGCAGTGTTGCTGGAATACTCGGCCTATATTCATATATGATCCACAGGCATCAAAGTTTTAACTGGGTCATAAGTTTTAAAAAATGCCCTACCCAACCCTTGCTGTTGGCTTGATACAAAAGACCTACTCGGCCCTTGCTTATGAGCTTAGTTTTTATCTAATCTTCTATATAAACATAAATAAATGAAGAACAAAGAAAACAGAGCAGCAATAATAAACAAGATTATAGTTTGAGAAGCACAATTGCAAATCCTTGTGAAAATACTATTAAATATAAAACAACTATAGACCTTGAAAGAATTCAAAAATATGTTACAATGTTACAAAATCCACAAGATAAAAAGAAGAAATATGGAGTTGTTTCGGTGGAAAAATTATCTGACAAAAATTCAACTAGCAAATTTAAATGCTCTTTACGCTTTATAAACCATGTGTGATAACGACAGTCCCATGAAATAAACTTTAGGCCTTGGAAAATAATCAGAAATGTGATAGAAATAAAAGAACAATAACAGGGCACAAGATATAAAAAGAAGGGGTTCTTCAACTCAATACTAATACGATGATATAAAAACTACACAGTTTTTCCCAAAAATCTTTTGCATACTAATATCATGGACTGTGGAAACAAAATGTTATTAAATTTAAAAGCTCTTTAAAACAAGATTGAAGTAAGCAAAAAGAGTAAATTTCCAAAAATGTTGATTCACTAGAGTTGAGAATGTCACCAAACCTATAAATCTATGGTCTATCATATGTAAGGAAAATAGGGTTTAAAAGAACCAAAACCTAGTAGAAGCAAACTCATAGATGTTTAATAGAACTAGAACCATATTAGAAAGTGAGTCTAAAATTGTGAACATGATGAATAGTTAACATTAAGAAAATGATCAAAATTCAACATAATTTTTGATCCTTTGAATTTTGATCCTTTCATTGCAGAGATCTAAAAGAGAAGAAAATTTGCAAGAATAAATACTTATTATGCAGGGATAGTTGGAGTTGTGGACTCTAGGAAGCGATCCAAGTTCCCATAATTAGATCTTCTAGAAGAAGCAAATGAGTTTACATTTTGGCATTTCTCTTTAGAACAAGTTAGATTTTCAAGCTCCCAATCCTCTACAATTGACTTATTAACCTTGGTGGCAAAAGCCCCACCGTTATGACTAACATATTACATGGACGATGAGGCGGTAATAAGCCTTGCCACTAAGTAGATCGTTAGAATGGGCGCCCATGTTGCCCTGCCCCAATTGTATACCAACCACAAACATTTGCAAATTCTCTATTGTAAGCCCTATATTTCTTAAACCTTGATGTTCAAACCCTAAAAACAATACTCATACCTAACAACTCCAAAAGGTATGTCCATAAAAACCACATTACAAAAACAATAAAATAGATACAAGAAAATGTAAAGAAGCATAATTTATATACGCAACGCAGTAAGTAAAAAGGAAAATGAAAACGAGAATGCAATCAATGACAAGACAAACCTGTTCTTTGGCTCATCATTCACTTTACACGATGTGAAGGCCAGAAAGGACATCTAGATGCCACATACAAGGAAAATATGCTCCCAAAATTTTGAAAACTACAAACCACCTCATAAAAGTTTCTAACCAACAAATAAAACTGCTTTTATTTAAAAAACAAAAAAATCTTCGCTTCCTAGTCCACCCCCAATTATAAATTTGTCTTCTCCCTTATTTTTTAGTTTGGCACATTGTTTATTGGCATGTCCTCTCTGGTTTACTCTTGACTTTTGACAAACCTATTGGTAAGTAAATTGATGACTCTTCTTTTGAATTTTCAAGATGCAAGGATAGTGGTCCAGCAAGGCATAATTATGAAGCCATTAAAAGTGAAGATATATGAAATATGGAAACCTTACAGGTGTACAAGATCGATCTAAACTAGATTGATCTGCATTTACTTTTTCCACCACTGCAACCAACCTCCAGCAAATTATTTATCAGCAAGTTGTTTTCGATTAGAAAGAGGGGTTTATGGCTAAAATATACGATTGTCAAATGGTTTGTAGGGGTGTGTAAGACAGGTATGTCGATGGCTTGTGGACTGGCAAGTCCACAATAAAAGCCTATTGGCTAATTATGATATATATATATATAGAGTATATAAACAATATATTATATACCATATATGTTATACTCTCACAACTCTCTCCCTCTCCCTCTCAACTCTCTCTCTCAGGTCTCCCACTTCCTCTATCTCTCTCTCCCTCAATTAGGTATCTCTTCCTATCAAGTCTCTTCCACTCCCTCTCTTTCTCTTGGGTTTCTCCCACTCCCTCTGTCTTTTAGGTCTCTCCCTCTCTCCCTCTCCCTCTCAACTCTCTTTCAAGTCTCTCCCACTCCCCCTCTCTCTCTCTCAAGTCTCTCCGTCCCACCCTAACTAGATAACTCTCTCTCTCTCAGGCCTATCCACTCCCTCTCTCTCTCTCTCTAGTCTCTCCCACTACCTCTCTCTCTCTCTCTCTCTCTCGCTCTCAGGTATCTCCCACTCCTCTCTCTCTCTCTCTAAGGTCTCTCCCTCCCTCTATCTCTCACACCTCCTCTCTCTATCTCACTATATATATTATAATGTAGTATATAATATATATTATGTGTGAGATGAAGATTGTCAAGGTGGGTTGATTACGCTTGATCCATGATGAATCAAATCATAACTTAGCCACTACACCTCGATCACAAATAAGATAATTCAAATTGAAAGTTAAACTAAGCATTTACTGAAACTGGAAGTTACAAATTATGAAAATAGTTAAATTCTTACTCTAACCCATTTAAAACTTATCATGTTTTGGAATTGGTGTCGTGTTGACGTGGAACAATGACCCTTTATCAATCATGTGATTAATGAGCCTATTTCAATCGATTCTATGGGAGAGAATCGATGAAACTATTGTGATAAATTGATGAAAACCTGATTTATGCTAAATTAAATATGATGCAAGCTAAATTAACACGATTTTATATTAAAATTGATCTAACTATGCCATTGCTAAGCTAATCTAAGCCAATTCTAAGCAAAAATATGGAAACCCTAATTTATAAACAAACTAATATGGATGCATGGAAGCAATTAATGGATGTCTCAAACTATTATGCAACTAAAAATGAACTAAATTAAACTAAAAGTGAGTAAATTGAGAGTGTGAGTGAATTCAACAACATATTTTTGCAATTGACAATGGATCCATTTGTTTCCAAATAGTGTTCTATTCATAGGAGAGCAAATAAAAATGAAGGGTTGAGATCAAAAAACTTAATCAACGATCCAGGATGGAGGAAATAGGAGGCATGGATAATGGATTCTCATCAACAGATGAGAATGTAAGATGCAAATTAATCAAGGGCTCACATTTGTTCCAAACACACTTTTGACTTGCACACAGGTTACTAGGTGACTTGCTCAAGAGGTTAAAGGTTTAGCTTGTTCAAGAAGCCAAATGAGATGATTGGAGGAGAGAGAATGTTCTTTGGAATATTCTCATTGGTGAGGATAAAGGTATTTTCCAAATTAAAAGAAAGTTTTAATTTTGCAAAAATGGAGATAAGGGATATTTCATAAGAATATTCCCTTTTTGGAGGAAAATTAGTTTAATTGCACAATTAGGGGATTAGTAAAATTAAAGGGTTATTCATTAAATTAAATGATTTAATGAAAGGGAAATGGATGATATGATATTTAATGAAATAACAGAGAGGGTTATTTAATTAAATAAGATGACTTAGGGAATTAAATTAAATAGCTTGATTTATTTAATTTAATGAGATGAAGTGTTAACATGAAAGGGGGGAATTAACTCGATTTGAATTAATTAGGTCAATAGATGAAAATGATGCAATTAATTAAATAGCTAGACTAATTTAATCAATTAAGCAAAAAGATGATGGGTTTGATGACGAAATAACATTAGTAAACTTGATTCAAGTGTATGATATCATTTAGGACATTTTTTAGTGTCTACATTTTGCCCCTCTTTGAAGTGAGGTACCTGCTATTTTAGTTCAAAGACTAATGTTTTTTAGATCAAAACTGCTACTTAAATAGAAAAATAAAAAAATTATGATTTTTTGATGCCTCAGTAGAAAGATTAAGCTAGTTCCCTGACCCCTCAAAAAATTGGGTGAAGATTTTGAATTTTGGGTTGATTTCTTGATAAAGATGAAAAGCTACCCGAAGGGTCTAGAAAGGCTCCAGGATGCAAGAATTATACCAAAAATGCAAAAAATGATGCAAGATAAGGTCCAAATTGGCAAAATTGGTGAAAATGATGATCAACACTATCTTCAAGGTTAAATAAGGGAAAAAAGGCCCTAATTTTCTAGCTTAAATAAGCCAAGAAGGGTCACTTATAATTCATTTGTGTATTCACACCTTGGAGATTCTTGTTATTTTGAGCTCTGACCCTTTGACGAAATGACACGATGAGAGCTCCCTAAAGGAACATGTTCAATTGAGTTCAAGAGTATCAACAGATTCCAAGCTCAGGATCACCAGTATGTAACTCAAAACTCAGTTTGAAATTTGACTTTTTGATGCATTTATTATGTTTCAATTTTAAAATTTAGCGGCATTGCAATATAGCGACGCCCATTTCACAATCGACAACATTGAAATGCTTTATAGTAACACATATGTATATAGCAATGCAATTTGCGATTTTAAATTAGGGTTTCTAATTTTAAATTATGACACAAGTGTGTATAGCGATGCATCTCTCAATTTAGAAATTAGGGTTAGGGTTCCCAAAGCTCAAATAGTGACACATATGTTTATGGCAACAAGATTTGAGATTTGCAATTTGAAATGCTTTTGGGCGTTGCAATTTGAAATTTAAATATAGCAATGCTAAATAGCGACACTATTGTGAATTTTGAGGTGAAAATTTCAAATTGAGTCAAATTTCCTTCGATTTCCTAACGTCGTGTGCTTTGTGGATGCAGTATGTCATTCCATCATTGTTGTCTTGTGAGCACAGGCCCACAGTGTTAGAGAGACTTGGTGATTTATCCTAGTTGCACCAAGAGCACTTGGGAGAGATCGACCCTAGGTATGTTGCATATGCGCCCATCATCTAGACTCATTTAGCTATGATGACTGCTCTGTGTGAGAGATAGCATAGTGAAACTTCGTCGTTTTGCCTCTTGATAGGTGAGGAGACAATTACCTTAGAGGATATATGGTGTATTCTGCATTTTCTGATACATGGTGATTGAGTGATATACAATGTCGACATCAGGTTGGATGCTTGTCACGAGGTTATGGAGGTGGGGGACATTGCCTTAGTTACTTCATAGATTGATCTTGAGTCATATAGAGGTCACGTGCCCACTTTTTGTTTGATTATTGCAACCATCATTTCAGGTTTGGTTGCTCTAGACCGATTGAGTAGAGGGTTTAGCCTAGGATGGGGCCTAACATGGAACAAAATGCTCGACAGGAGGACTCTTTTTGCATGGGATCCAGTGATCAATAGTATAGATGGTATATGTTGAGCCAGATGATCCTGTTATTTGGCAGTACATAGGTGTGATTACCTTGTGACGCACTAGATAGATTGAGCTCTTGTACTGGTGGCAGGTTTTGGATGACATGAATGTTTTCAGGTGGCGCCCATGGCTACAAATGCCACCATGGTATGATGATGCTCAACAATTATTCTTTGTGAGACAGACTTGATACATGCAGGGTCACGAGCACACCATCATCAAGCGGTACCTGCCAGATAGAGTGGCACGACAATTCTAGGAGGTTCAGGATAGGCTAGATGATGCCTACAGGCCTATTTTTGTGAGGTCTACTCAAAAGGCTCCCACTAGGGACCCACCATTCTAGTTCCAAAGGCTGTAGAGAGCATCAAACAGTTGGTGGCTCAGCAATGGGCCTATGACCAAGGATAGGCAGAAGCACAAACTATGCTTGCTTATGATGCATGGTTCACTCCTCCGCGGAGACTGACAGATCCAGAGGGTACTCCTCTGTAGGGTAGACTGAGAGGGAGAGATATTGGCAAGGGTAGAGGATATGGATAGGGACAAGGACATGGTGGCCAAGATGGCCAAGATGGACAAGTTCTAGGGGCTCCGCCAATAGGTCAATAGATTCTCCAGTAGCCTCCCATCCAACAGCAACCCGAATAGTAGCAACTTGTACAATAGTAGGCAGTGATGTCACCACCACTAGATATGAGAGATGTGCAGATACAACAGCTGTAGCAGTGGGTATAGGTTTTGATAGGTGAGCAAGATCAAGCTCACTAGCAGATTTTGGTAGTTACTATTGAGCGAGATCAAGCTAGGCAGTAGGTAATGGCTATTACATCAGAGAGAGACCATGCTCGATATCAGTTACAGGTTGTGACTGCTGAGAGAGATCAGGAGATCGGGCGCTGATAGCAGATAGAGTCTATGATGATAGCCACTCAGGGCAGGATAGTATCAGCGAGATTATATCGAGGCTGTACAAGAGGCAACCAATTATAGGATGCACTACCATCATGATGTCCCATAGGCACTCAGACAACCTGATTTTTCACAAAGGAGCGATGCATGACCTAGCACTGAGGATCAACCAGAAAGGTAGGTCAGAGAGGGTAGTAGCCATTAGGGCTAGCTCTCATGTATAAACACTTTTTTATTTTTTTTCCCAATTCTTTTGACACATATATACATTCATGGGCTCCTTTTTATAGCCTCGTGGATATTGTATTTAAGATCAATATACATACAATGATCCAGATTTTGTACCATGACATTCATTTTTTGATATATATGATACAAATACATATTCTATATTATGTGTTCATCTTATTTCATGTTTATGATGTATAGATGCACTTTACTTATGCTTATGCGATATGATATGCAAATGATATGGATGCATTTCTTCTTGTATTTTCCATGCAGTTTATGATGTGATGTATGCATGTAGATGTATGGATGTAGATGTTATGCTCTATGATATGCAAATGATATGGATTCATTTATTATTGTATTTTCCATACAGTTTATGATGTGACGTATGCATGTGGATGTATGGATGCAGATGTTATGCTCTATGATATGATATGCAATATATGTTTATGATATATGCAACGATTTAAGATGCTTAGAATACAAAATCTATATTATTTGTCACAACTTAAATGATGATGCAAAATGTATGATGTATGATGTGATATGCTATGATGGTGAAATGTATGTATGCCTATAATTTGTTTGCAGGATTGATGCATTTATGATGTTTTTGTTAACTATCATGATACTAGGTTAGCACAAAGATAAGATAGAACAAATAAGAATGAATGGTTATTGATTTCAATGATTCTTTCAAAAGATCCAACAAGTCTATGATTTAACGAGACTTTATGAGAGAGGGTGATGAGAAATGCAAGATGCAAGATGTTGAGAAATGAAGGATCACTAGTAGATTTGGATGTCAGGCCAGAATTTCGACGTTTCAAATGCTGTCGAAATTCCGACGCAAAAATAGCGACGAACAGCCGTCAAAATTCCAACAAGCTGTCGCCAAAAAATGGGTCAAAATCTACCAGTGGATGATGAGGAGTTGCTCACATTTTAGGATTATGATTTTTTCGTCATTTCTTATTGTTTGATATAAGATAGACACGATGCATCAAGGTATTCATAACCAGGACAACGTTGTATGTAGTGTAATGGAGTTTGACTCGACAAACATATAGGATAGTTCTTGTTAACACTTTGACATACAGAAACCTCGTTGGAATTCAAGTTAGAAGCTTAGAATATATTGGACCAAAGCATATGCAATAGTCAACAATGTACTTCGAACAACTTTCCTACACACAACTAAGCAAGTATGCGTCAAGATTATTTTACAAGAGTACCCACAAGCACAATAAGCGAAAGATAATGATCAATGCCCCATTCCTTTATCTCTAAATCGTTTTGATAGACATCATCAAGAGGTCCTTGGAATGGGTCATTAAGATAAATCAAAAGAAAATATCAAAGACAAATAGTCAATGTTATCTATATCTCTTGCCCATTTTAGTTTAGCTAAGGTGATATCTAATATTGATGTCCATCGCAAGAATGATGCATCCTAGGACATGTTGATCAGGAGTTGTTTTGATGTTTGGATGATGATGCTATGATAAGCTTTTGATATACACTTTTCTGACGTGTTTACCTATGATTCAGACTTTAGATTTTGACGATTAGGTTCACACTTTAAGACTTGCTACACTTGTTTTCCAATTTTGTTTTGCCAAAGGTTGAAAGTGATGATCAATTTATTATGGGTGAAATTTTATTAAGGGTGAAAGCAAGATGGGATGGATGGTTTTTTGGAATATTTCAATGTTTTAGGTATTTTTTAAATGCTTTGAGATTGTTTTTGGTATTTTTGAAATTTTAGGCGTATGTTTATGTTTTCAGTTATTTGAGGTCGTTTAGGGTTTTTCTCAAAGATATACATGAATGTTTTTGTATTTTAAAATTTTAAATGTTTTTGTGTTTTTGAGATTTTTCCAATGTTTTGGTGTTTTCTATTATTTGAATGTGTTGGGATTTTTGAGATTTTTTCGATGTTTTTGGTATTTTCAAAGTTATCTGGATGTTTAGGGATTTTCGGGAGTTTTGACCAAGAACCTAACCTAAAGACCTATCCTAGGTGCCTTGAGGTTTGATCAAAGATAAGCCTTGCCTATGTTATACACGCAAAGACCGCATAGTTTGACTAATTCTACCCATTTACAAGATGAGAATGCATAGGTGAGAGATGCTAGTTTATTATGATGGACCCCTAAAGGATTGACCTAGGGTGTCTCGTGGGCACATTAATGATGCACTTTCTTACGTTCAAGTTCAGAGACAACGTAGTTCGATTGCCAAGGACTTTGTTTTTGGATTTTTGATGTTTGACCTTTTTAGGGTTTTATAATGTATTTGGATGTTTTGGATTTTGACTACAATTTTTTGAATGTTTTTGGATTTTAGCTGTACAAGATTTTGCAAATGTTTTTGGATTTTTTGAAAAACATTTTATAAATGTTTTTGGGATTTTTGATGATGCTTTTGAATAATCTTAAGATATAGAAGATCCTAATTTGATTTAGGGAAAATATCCCCTAGTGTGATGCGATAGACTACCCTGATACAGGTAGGACAAACTGATCATTTTGAATATGCCAAGTAGTACTAAAGGGGATACGATACCTCTCAAGATCAAGCTATGATGCGGACATAGATGGGTGATAAAATAACTAGGATGGATGATAGATAGATGAAGGGATGATGCAAAGAAAGATATGATAAAGAGCCAAGGAATGGATGGAGGTGTTTTATTTATGCAAGGCGCCTATTTTCCAGGTTTTCACCAAGGTACTTTCCCAAAGCGCCATTGAAGTGGTTTTCATTAGAGGACGATTTTTTTCTTTACTTTTTTCAATCATTTTTTTTGGATTTTTTATCATTTTTTTTTTTTTGTATTTTCAGTTTTACACCCTTCAGGATTAGGCATAATTTTTTTTTGAGATGCAAGTTGTTGGCTAGCTCCTGCAAGGGTTCATCTTTAGATGTAGATAATTGATATGCTCATGATCCATAGTTTGTTGTGATGACGAAAGGGCCTAACCAGTTAGGCTCAAAATTTCCTTTGTTGTCCTAGTTTGGAAGGTTCTTTTGATTCCACTTTAAGACTAGATCCCCTACCTAAAAAGATCGACAATTGATCTTCTTGTTGTAGCTTGATTCAATCAGTTATGATATACTTGCAAGTGATTGAGGGTGAAAAGATGACGCTCATCCAAGAATTATAGATCATTCAGCCAAGACACTCTATATTCTTCATCAGTGATCAAGTTCTGTAGTGACATTCGTAATGATGGGAGATCAACCTCAATAGGTAGGATAGATTTGGATCCATAGACTAGGGAGAAAGGAGTTGCACCTGTAGGCGTGCAGATACTGGTTTGATAATCCTAGAGAGCAGGATTTAGCTGCAGATGCCAATCATGACCAACTTCATTCATTGTTTTCTTTAGGATTTTTAGGATAGTTTTGTTTGTAGCTTCGCCTTGTCCATTTTCTTGGGGATAGTATGGGGTAGAGAATTGATGTTGGATGTTGAATCTTTGGCACAACTCTTTCACATCCTGATTTTTGAAGGGTGTTTTGTTGTTTAAGATAAGGGCATGTGGAACACCATAATGAAAAATAAGATAGTTCAAGATAAACTTGGAAATTTGCTTCCCCGTTATGTAAGTCATATGAATAGCTTCAACCCACTTAGTAAAGTACTCATTGATGGTTATGATAAACTTGCGGTTGTTGGATGAAGTTGGGGTGATTTTTCCTATGAGGTCAAGTCCCCACTATGAAAAAGGCCATGGTGTGATAATTGGTTGCAACTCCTGAGTTGGAGCATGAATCAAATCTCCACATTGTTGACATTGGACACACTTCTACACATACTAATGAGCTTCTTTTACCATGGTTGGCCAATAGTACCCTGTGCTGAATAATTTCTTAGCTAATATCATACCGCTAGAATGGGAACCACATATGCCATCATGTGCTTCTGTTAAAGCGATCAAGGCTTCTTCTTGGTTAATACAGCGTAGTAATGTCCCTTTGATGCTTTGGCGATAAAGGGTGTCACCTAGGATCACGAATCAGGATGCCTTTGTAACAAAGGTCTTCTTAAGGTTCGAAGTGATATCAAATGGGAGGGTTCCTATGCTTAGGTAGATGAATATGTCATGATACCATAGGGATTCAAGACTAACAATGACACACAAATTCAGATTCAGGGATTTTGAAAGTCGGTACAAGAAGCTTTTCTACCAAGAATTCACATTGAAGGACATTACTTAGCATGTCTATCAATGATCCAATTGTTGTCATGGCATTTGCTACTCTATTATTTATGTGAGGAATCTGCTCAAAAGTTATATCAATGAATAACTCCTTAAGGCTCTCTACCATATTCTTCTAAGGAGTAAGCTTGTCATCCTTAGTTTGATAGTAATCGTTGACTTGGTTGATAACTAGCTGGGAGTTTGTATAGACTTTCATCTCTTGCATCTACCACTGAACTGCTATCCTTAGACCTGTGATTAGGGCTTCATACTCAACAATGTTGTTAGTACAAGGAAACGATAGTCTATATGACTTTGGAATGCAATCACCTTGAGGGGTGATGAAAAGAATGCCTGCTCCTGATCCATGTCGGGTGAACGATCCATCAAAGTACATCTTCCATTGAGTTGTGATATTGATAAAGAACATTTATTCATCAAGGAAATTAGATATTAGAGGGTTCTCAACATAGATAGGTGATTCTACTAGTTGGTATGTGATCACTTCTCCTTTGATTGCCTTGCGCTCCACATACTCTATGTCAAACTTCATTAAGATCATCACCCATTTGGTCATTCACCCTATGAGAGTTGTTCTGGATAACAGGTATTTTAATGGATAGATTTTTGTAATGAGCTTGATTTGATGTGACAACATGTGCCTGAACTTTTGTGAAGCAAAAAATACTACTAGGCATGCTTTCTCAATAGTGAATAGTTCATTTCATAACCCACCAATGTTCTGCTGATGTAATAGATGGCCCTATCTTTTATGTTCTCATTGTGTTGCACCAAAAGAGATCCTAGTGTTGCTAATGTCATTGAGATATACATGATGAGTGGATTGTTCAGTATTGGTGGCATTAACACTGGAGGTGTCAATATGTATTCTTTGATTTTCTGGAAAGATTTGTCACACTTCTCATCCCACTTGAAAGTTATTCCTTTATGGAGAAGATGCAAAAATGGGTGAATTTTATCTGACAGTTGCACTATGGACCTTCTGATAGACTGCAATCTTCCTTGTAATCCTCTCATCTAATTCAATGTTTGTAGTAGTTCCATATCTAGAATGGCATTTACTTATGTTGGATCAATTTCTACCCCTCTTTGAGAGACGATGAACCCCAAAAGTTTCCCTGATGTGGCCTCCAAGACACTTTTTTGGATTTAAACACACTTTGTATTTTTCAATTCTATTAAAGATGGGTCCTAGGACTTCAATGTGCTCACTTCTTTTCCTTGATTTTTCCAAAATATTGTCCACATAATCTTTGACTACTTTGTGGATCATGTCGTGGAAGATGAAGGTAATTTCCCTTTGATAGGTTGCTCCTGCATTTTTTAACCCAAATGGCATCACATTCCAACAATATGTTCCCCATGAACAAGTAAATACAATTTTATGTTGTCCTCCTTGGAAATCATGATTTGATTGAATCCTAAAAAACCATCCATGAGTGATAGAATTTCATGCCCTTCTATTAAATCTACGATGATATCAATATTAGGAAGAGGGAAATCATCCTTCGGACATGCCTTTTTTAGGTCTCTAAAATTAGTGCAGATTTTGATGCTCCCAGTGGGTTTGGAGACTAGTACCAAGTTTGAAATCCACTCAAGATAATCTATCAGTCAAATGAATCCAATGTCAAGAAGCTTTTGAAACTCAAGTTTAACCAAAAGTGCCATCTAAGGGTGCATCTTCCTTAATTCCCGATTTACTGGATTAACTTGAGGATAAATAGCTAGATGATGTACAACCATTTCTAAATCGAGACCTAGCATATCTATGTATGACCATGAAAATTTGGATTTTTTCTCTTTGACGAATGCTCCTAGGTTCTTTTGTTCTTCATCTAACAAAGATTAGACATAAAAAGTGATCTTAGGCTCTTCTTCTATTCCCACATTGAATGGAGTGGCCTTTTATGCTAGCACTACTGAATTTTATGGATGCATTGCACTAAGGGAGAGATTGAATCCCTCATCCCTGGGCACCTTAGAGAGGTTTTCACCCTTGGATACATCCTTTATTTTTACTTTTTTAGGCTTAGAGAGTGCCACAATATGGTTTTCACTCAAGGATCTACATGCTAGTTACATTTCTTTTATTTTGCGACTAAAGGATTCAATCGTCTCCCCATAGTATGCCCTCTTATGTCAAGCCTACTTTGTGATCTTCCCATCGTGTTGTCACAAAGTCCCATGAATTCCAAGATCGCCTATCATTTTCAAATAAATCTAGAATTGGTGGTCTTGATTGATGTCACAAGTTAAAGGAATGCAGCTGTTGATCAATCATGTGAAGGATGATATGGGTATCATGAAGAGGGAATTGTTCTCAAATAAATCACCAACAAAAAGGGGAAGCAATATAAGGTGGTATCACATGATGGAGGTAACCACGAGGAAGCCTCAACTGCTTAAGGAACACTGCCGACAAGGTAAACTGCTAGTAGCACAACCTAGGCCAAGATTCTAGCTACTCAGAATACCAGCTCTGAAAACCATTTTCATTTTGTCCTAACTTTCATTATTATATATCCCATGCATTTCATTAGTTGTGCTTCTTGTCATCTTCCATGGGAAAATAGGTATAGGTCTTCATCTTGATATAGTAGTTTGGAAATATCATCCTCATTGACATCTTGATTCAAATCACCCCACTTAGTGAAGGTAGTAGCTGCCATTTTGATAGTTTTAGGCTCTTTGTTGTTAGTTGTAGGTTTCCCATGAGATTGAGGAGTAGGTAGCTCTCCTAAGACAAAGATGTTCTTCATTAGCTTGTAGTTCCCACAACCATCATCCTAGATTACTGCTTTGACATCAGGAATTCTCTACACAATGATCTCTTTGGTTTCTAATGTAGATACGAGGGATGTAGGGTCAAAAAATGAGGTAGATGGGTAGGCCCTTCGTCAGTTTTTAGAACTTGGGAGATTTTATAGAACTTTTCTTCAAGGATTTTGCAGTAGTAAAAAGGCTTAGGATCTCCATGGATGGTAATTTCTCTACCCTCGAAAGAAAAATTCACACATTGATGGTAGGTTCAAGCTATGACTTTTAAGGCATGGATCCAAGGGCAGCCAAGTAGGATATTGTAAAGAAGATCAAGGTCCAACACTTGGCAAGTAGTTTCTGCAATGAGCGAGCCTACTTGGATGGGGAGTGCAATGATATGTTGTGATACCCATTCTTGATCATCATATGCTCAGATGGTGGTACTATTTGTCCTTCAATAGTATCCTCTGATAGCCCAAATCCAAATTAGTTGAAGGGAGAAATGTTCAATCCAACACCTCCATCTACTAAGCACTTTTGACCTCGTTTTTATGAATGATAACCTCAAGGTGTAAATCATGGTTATGAGATAGCTGTGACGGTAGATATTGCTTGGAGAAGGTGAGAAGATGACTAGTGATATGGCCCACCATAGCTTGAAACTAATCAGTATCAATATCCTCAAGAATGGATGACTCTGATAAAGCTTTCACTAGGATTTCCCTATGTCGAGTGATAGCCTTAACAACTCTAGGATTGATATCTACACGAGGGTCTTCTTAAGCTGATCTATGATATTGTACTTACTTGGATTAGACATTGGTAGAGTAGGTTGTGCCCTAGATTGAGATGGGACTCCTTGGACGGTAACTTTACCATGTCATGTGGTGACTCTACACTCCACACTAGGCCCTTTAATGGTGACGACGATGATAATGCTATCACAAGAAGCAAATACATTAGAATAGGTATGTTGCCTACTCTAATCCATTGAAATTTATTCTATTAGGGGATTGGTGTCATGTTGATGTGAAACAAAAACCCTTTCCCAATCTTGTGGGTAAATGAGCTTGTTTCAATTGATTCTATTGAAGAGAATTGATGAAACTAATGAAAGATGTGTATGAAAACATGATTTTAATTTAAATGAGCATGATGCAAGCTAAATTAATATGATTTTATGGTAAAATTGATCTAACTATGCCATTGCTAAGCTAATCTAAGCCAATCCCTATAAGCTAAAGATTAAATCCTAATCACCACAACAAATTCCTTTGATTTTCTCCACTTTTTGCTCTGTTTTTGCTTCCACCTTTGTTTTAATGTATTTTTTTAAAAGTTTGGTGCTATTTATCGGGATGGCACCATTTTTGGCATTTTTTGCATCGATCAAAACAAGTTGGCGCTAAATCAGGCACTAATTAGCACCTACTTTAGCGTCGGATTTAGCACCAGATTTAGCACCAGATTTAGAGTCGGGTTTAGCGCCCGGGTTTAGCACAAATTTAGCATTAGGTTTAAGCGTCATTATTTAGTTCGGGTTTAGCGACAAATTGCTTCCAGATTTAGCAGTTCACCTTCTAATTTAGTGCCTAATTATTTATGATCTACTTGAGGGGATTAAAAAGTTAAGAGATTAGGGGTGTTAGAACAAAATCCTTCCCCGATGATCAGCGGCCTTCCAATTTAGCGCCTGCATTTTACTTGCATCAAAGATCCTCCCAACCTCAGCCACTCAGCCTAATCCTCAACCCTCAGCCCTCAGCCTTAAGCCCTAAACCCTCAGCCCACATACCCTCAGCTATGCATTGGACCCTCAGCCTAATCCTTCAGCCATATACCCTCAATCAATACCTAAATACTCTACCCTCAGCCTTAACCATCAACCCTAAACCCTTAAACCCTAAACCCTTAAAACCTTCTACCCTAGTCTACCCTCAGCCTAATCCATCAGCCTATGCCCTCAATCCAATACCCTAAATGTCAGCTATGGGTCCTCCAACTCTGTCGACCTCTACCTCTACCCTCATCCTCCTGCCTCTACCCCTCTGCACCCTCTACCCTCAACCCTCAGCCCTCAGCCCTTAAACCCAGTAAACTCTCTGCCCTGCATGCCTCCCAACCATCAACCCAGCCAGCCATCCGGCTCTCTGGTACCTCTACCCTCAGCCCTCAGCCCTTAAGCCTAATCCCTCAGCCCTGCCTGCCTATACGTTTGGACGCCAACCTAATCCTTCCAACCAAATACCCTCAAACCTATGCCTCAATGCTCTACCCTCAACCCTTAACCATCAACCATAAACCCTTAAACCATCTGCACCCTTTTACCCTCAACCCTTTACCCTCAGCCCTTATATCCTCAGCCGGTACCTAAACCATCAACCCTATAGGTCTTTGCTCTATCCTCAATTACAGACCCTCTACCCTAGTATACATTGGATCCTCAACCCTCATATATCTTTGTCCCTCCCTCCTCTTCTAGTCTCCTCTCTATCTCACTTCTCCCTCCATCTCTTGCTCCCTCCATCCCTCCCTCTCTACCATAATCCCTCAACCTAAACCATCAATGTTGTAAACCCTTAAGAACTCAACCCTCAATCCTTAGCCCTTGGAAATCCTAAATCCCTTAAAATGGCTTCTACCCTCAACCCCTCAACCCCTTGAACCTCAGCCCTTAATCCCTCAACCCTTAAACTCTCAACCTTCATGCCTCAACCCGCCAAAACCTAATATCTCAGCCCCTATACCCTCTATACCTATGCATTGGACCATCAGCCTAATCCTTGCCATATTCCCTCAAACCTATGCCCTAAGCACTCACCCTCAGCCCACTTAACCATCAGCCCTAAGCCACGCCAAACCCTAAACCCTAAACCTTAAAACATATGCCCTCTACCCTATACCCTCTACCTCTACCTAATCCCTCAACCCAATACCCTAAACCATCAACCTAGGTCCTCAACTCCTAGACCCTCGATTCTCAACCCTCTACCCTATACATTGGATCCTCCAACCCTCATATATCTCTATCCTCCCTCCTCTTTAGCCTCTCTCTATCTCACTTCTCCCTTCATCTCTAGCTCCATCCCATCCTCCTCTCTGCCTAATCCCTCAGCCCTAAACCATCAACACTTAGAAGCAAACCTCCGCCTCTACCCCAACCCTCAACCCTTAAACCCTTAAACCCAAGTAAACCCTCTACCTTAATAGTATGATCTTAAATTTGAGAATTAATAGCATTTGAATTAAATGGAATTTTTATCTTCTTTTCAATTAAAAATTGTAATATTTAATTTGTAAAATATTATAAAATAAATAAATAATAATAAAATTTATATGTTGAATATTAATCATTATTTAAAAATCTTAGGGTGCAAGGAATCTAATGTAATATCACAATCACAATTACAATCACACAATTTTTTAAAATTATAGTAATTAAAACCATAATTTAATGATTAAATTAGATATTTAATTCATATTCATTTTAGTTTTATTTAAATAAATATTTTTTATATATATTTTAAAATTAAAATTAATAATTGTTAAAAATATTTTTCATATTTTTATTTTATATAAAATAACATCAATAGTTTTTAGTTATTAATTGAACATACAAATTAATAAATTTAATAGATAATAGTAATTTTTTATTATAAAATATATGTATTTTGTTTTCTAAATTTGTTTGAATATTAAAAGATTCAATGAATAAACATATTTGAGTTTTTTCACATCAATATTTTTGCCGCCATGATGAGTTAGAACAAAATACCCAAGCCCTAATTTTCAACTCTCATTTTTAGTTGGTTTTTTCGAGCTCCCTTGCCTTGCACATGTTGTCATCATTAGGGTTTGAAACCTTGAGCTTTCTAAAGGAGTTTCTATGAATTTTCTCACTGATTTTGAAAGTTTTCCTCACAAAAATTTCTATTGAGGTTGAATGAGGTAAATCTTTCATGGTTCATCATTTGTTTCCACTTATCTAAATGTGTTTTCAAAGACATTCCTTCTCGGATTCTCATGCATTTTTCTCTTGCTTTTCTTGAGGCTGACATCAAAGCACTTATGGAGCTCGCATTTCTTCAAACAACAAGAAGTTGAGTAAGTTTCTATGTGCCATTTCTTTGTATCTTACCTCTATTTTCTATCAAAACAGGCTCTATTTGGACTCAATAGATACAAATGAATGGGTGTTTTGTTTCTACCATGCATCCTTATTTTGAATCCCTTTTATCTTGGTTTAGCTTCTTTGGAATTAGCTCACTAGAAAAAGAAATGAAACAAATCATACTCTCCATATTTGGTTTGATCAAACGATGAAATATTTTTTCATTTATGCATTTTTTCTCTTTCCTGGTGATAACTTGGTCGTGACCTCTCTAGAAGATTTTTTTCTATTTCCAAAAATAATAGAGTGTAAACTTTTCTTGAATAGTGTTAAATAGAAGCATTACAAAGAGGAAGTCTTAGGTATTAGATAGATGGTATGTTTCATAACACATTGCTTAGGCCATCCACTGGGGGAATGAAAATTATCCTTGTATAAGTAATGTACTAGAGGATCCAGTTCAATAATATGCTTCACCATGCACTTCATATGCCACTAGAATATATTTTTACAACATAAAATCCTATAAGCATACTAATTGAAACTTCAAGGTCAAGTGAACAATTTTGTATTAGATTTCAAATTTTGGAGCTCATGATTATTATGTGGCTGAGAAAGCTTTTCAAACAACTTTCTTATGTTGTGGAGCCACATAGTTACCATGGCATTACTTTTATGATCAAAGTTATGCATGTCTTCCAAGCTTCTTGATTTGTCTCTTGTGTAAGCCTCCAAGAAGCTTCTCAAGCTCCTAATTTGTAATTAGTTTGTAAGGGATTGTTTGCTCTTTCTTTGCCAATTGCCTATTTTATAGGGAGTTATGATCTATTTCTTTCCAGTCACAAGGTGCATTTTAGTGAACTTGACAATTATGAATTATTTAAATGTAGACACCATATGGTCGATATTGAATGCTATTGCTGCTTCAAGGCACTTTGACTTCTTCCTTACATAGTGAGATTCCCTCAAGACATGAATGTGGTTATCATAGCTCTAAACACTCATTTTAACATGAAGAATGCATCAATGTGTAGTAGAATTTGTAAAACACTTGTCTTTGATTATGAATGTTTTAGATTATTACATATAGTCATGGCTATTTCATGATAGATTCATTTGAAACTTGTGGCAGGTATGTATTTGAGGACCAAATTGAGTTTATCAAGGAATTGATACTTGAAGGAGAATAGGTACTTTAACAAATTAACTCATATGTTGATGTTTTGAATTGTATATCAAATATCTTCTTTTGATTCAAATAGTAATAAGATATATGTTTCTTGCTTTGGTTGATTGGACTAAACTTTAGAGTGTTTTGGAGTTTTATATGTATTTTTGTAAGAATTTTTAACTTTACAACATAGATTATGTATTATTCACTTTTGATTTTTTGTTAATTTTCTCATTATTGATGTTTTATCATAAATTAGGCTAAGGGTGATGATTTTGAAAAGGATTCTAGGGAAAAAACAATGTCACACAAACTCTAGGTGGGATGCATTTTCTTGATGCCTGAAATGAGTGTAGCATTTAGCTATAGAAGGCATCAGAAATAATTTTGCACCATAAACTATTTATGTAAATATATTAAATGAATCAAATAAATTTTTATTTTCATTTTACTCCATTGAAATTAAATGAATCCTCATTTGAAATCATCAAGACACTAGAAGGAATATTGTAATTGATGGAAATATGTTCAAAAAGCCTCCAAAGGCTCAAAAAAATTTGTTGAAGATTGTGAAACTCAAAACAATAAAGAATTTATGTTTTTCCTTGAAATTTCTAAGTTTTTTTCTAGAAATTTGCTGCTAATTGGGTTTGTATGAATCCATACAGGTTTCCATCAACCTAAAATTCATTGGATATGATAGATATCTATGTTAGCTTCTTTACAAAGTTGGTTTAGTATATTTTTATTGTGTTTTGTGAATTTGACATCAAATTTACTCAAGGCGGCCTGAACATAGAATTACAAGGTTTGAGGCACTAACATGCAATTTTAGCTCATTCCACCTATTGTGTACCATGTGGCTCAGTGGAATGAGGCTATTAGAGTATGTTAACATTTTGGAATGAGTGATTTGTGTAGGGAGAGTGAAATGAAAGAGTTGTGGTTGCTGTCCTAGTGAGTTTTGAGTGAATTTGAGAGTGAAAATGGTGGTTTTAGGTAGTGACTTGTTGAAATATGAGTGTTCCAAGATGGGTGAATGTTGTTGTAGCCTAGGAAAACCTACAATGATGTTTTGGAGGCTTTGATACAATGAGACGAGGTTTGGAGAGTTGGTTTCTAGAAAACCCTAATGAAATTGAGCGTAGGTGGCCCTAGAGTAAGGGTTTGAAAGATTGGTGTTTAGATTTATGTATAGGAAGCTAAAACTAGTTGATTTGGTGGTTTGGAGGTCTGATCTAATAATTTTTGAGAGAAAATTAGGAGGGAAGAAAGTTTGGAAGGTAGTTCCTTTGTAAATTAGGCCTAATTAGCCTAATTAGGACAACAATGAAGGCCCATTTTGAAGCACATGTTCCAAAAAAACATCTAATGATTTTGAGGTATGTTTTGTAACTCACTAAGAGGTATCTAATTCTCTAATTTTTTTGTGAAGTCCTTTGTGAAGTTTGTGAAAAAATCCCAAACAGGGTCATTAGACCTACTAGGAAAGGCCTAGTTGAAAAGTGAAATTTGAAGAGTTCAAGGGTTGGTGTTTTGAAATTTGTTTGAAGCTCATTGAATTAAGTTTGTGAAGAGTCCTCACACCCTACTTACATCACATAACAACAACTAAAATTTTTCATGTTATTTTCAAAATTGTTGGTTATTTGATGCTAGCTTAACTTTTTTTGCAATGGTTGTATAGGATTAAAACAATAGCCATATCAAATGTCTTTTTCCCAAGTCCTACTTTCTCAAGGTTAACAATCTCAATCTCACTAATAGTGATTAGCAAGAAAGGTAATTCCACTAACTCTAACAAATAGTTTACCGTAGGAACAATAAAAGTAGACGCTTTCAAGGAAACTCCATGAAAACCAAATAGTTTACCATAGGGTCATTTAGGTTGATATTGAAAAATTTGCATTTTATTGCAAAATGTTGTTAAACAACAAAAGTTGAAAAATGCAAGATTTTAGGAATATTTTGGTCAAAGGGTGGTAAAAGGTGGTAAATGGTATTATATGTTTAAATAAGGTCATTTTTAGTGGTTTAGGTGTGTAATAAGGTCTATGTCAGTACATGCAAAGTTGTTGTAGGTCATTTTTGTCAGATTTTGAAGTATTGCTTAAAATAGTTGCAAAGAGACAAATTTGCATGTGATAGGTGAATGAATGCTCCTCCCAATGAATCTATGCATGTAACTGATGTAAATATGTTTAAAAATCCTCCAAAGGCTTGAAAAAAGGTTGTTGAAGATTGTGAAACTCAAAACAATAATTTTTTTTGTTTTTCCTTGAAATTTCTGAGTTTTTTTCCAAAAAATTGCTACTAATTGGGTTTGTACAAATCCATATAGGTTTCCATCAACCTAAAATCCATTGGATATGATAGATATCTATGTTAGCTTCTTTAAAAAGTTGTTTTGGTAGATTTTTATTGTGTTTTGTGAATTTGACATCAAATTTACTCAAGGCGGCCTGAACATAGAATTACAAGGTTTGAGGCCCTAACATGAAATTTTAGCTCATTCCACCTATTTTGTACCCTTTGGTTCAGTGTAATGAGGCTATTAGAGTATGTTAACATGTTGGAATGAGTGATTTGTGCAGGGAGAGTGAAATGAAAGAGTTATGGTTGTTGTCCTAGTGAGTTTTGAGTGAATTTGAGAGTGAAAATGGTGGTTTTAGGTAGTGACTTGTTGAAATATGAGTGTTCCAAGATAGGTGAATGTTTTTGTGGCCTAGGAATACCTAAAATGATGTGTTGGAGGATTTAATACAATGAGAAGAGGTTTGGAGAGTTGGTTTCTAGAAATACCTCATGAAATTGAGCATAGGTGGCCCTAGAGTAAGGGTTTGAAAGTTTGGTGTTTATATCTACATATAGGAAGCTAAAACTAGTTGATTTGGAGGTTTGGAGGTCTGATATAAGACTTTTTGAGAGAAAATTATGAGGGAAACAAGTTTGCAAGCTAGTTCCTTTGTAAATTAGGCCTAATTAGCCTAATTAGGACAACGGTGAAGGCCCATTTTAAGGAACATGTTCCAAAACAACATAAAATGATTTTGAAGTATGTTTTGTAGCTCACTAATAGGTATCTAAATCTCTAATTTTTTTGTGAATCCCTTTGTGAATTTTGTGAGAAAAATCCCAAATAGTGTCAATAGACCTACTCGGAAAGGCCTAGTTGAAAAGTGAAATTTGAAGATTTCAAGGGTTGGTATTTTGAAATTTGTTTGAAGCTCATTGAATTGAGTTTGTGAAGATTCATCACACCCTGCTTACATCACATAGAAACAACTAAAATTTTTCATGTTATTTTCAAAATTGTTGGTTATTTGATGCTAGCTTAACTTTTCTTGCAATGATTGTATATGATGAAAACAATAGCCATATCAAATTCCTTTTGCCCAAGTCCTGCTCTCTCAAGGCTAACAATCTCAATCTCACTAATAGTGATTACTAAGAAAGGTAATTCCACCAACTCCACTAAAAAATTTACCGTAGGAACAATAAAAGAAGACACTTTGAAAGGAAATCCATGAAAACCAAGCTCTCTAAATGGTATATCAAACTCTAGTTCAAAATATTTTAGATGAGGCTACTCCCATAGCTCTGTTACTCATTTGAAAAATCCTTGAAACTTTGCATTGATTTTATTTTTCCTGTCCCTCTCTTGCTGTTCTTCCTCAATTTCATCAGGATCATACATTGACCTTCTTGCCCCTCCTAAAGTTTGGACTAAATCCATTACCTCCACATAAAATTGGACATCCTTGGTCTTCTTTGTTCACACCATGATATGGTTATACAAATGAAAATGAAGAAAATTAATCATCTCCTTCTTTGCTGGCTGGAAGAATGCATGCTTAATGTTTTGATACATGATATCGAATCTCTCTTCTACTCTCATGGTTCAATACTGAAATCCATTATGGTGGGCCTCCATTGTTTCAGTCATCTTTCTTCCTCTTCCACCGAAATGTTGGCATATTTTACTAACGTTTATTAGAATTGTTGCATGTTATACATCATTGGAATGACATATTAGCTATAATTTTTTTGAAATTTTATTATGGTATGTGCACTTTGATGTGATGTAATATGATTATGGTTTTGTTTCACATGTTGTAATATTGGATATATAGCAAAAAATAAAATTATTGCATGAATTTAATAATAAATTTTTATTTTAAATGATTTTTTTTTCAGAACACGGGTCTTCTAGAAGATCAAGATGATCCTCATGATATAGATCCAAAATATGCTGGTTAAATTGAATCACATGAGGATGATGATGATACATATACAAAGGCACGAGGAGTCCAATGATAATGGCAGTGATAATGATGATCATGATGGTGATGATGATGATTAAAGCTGATTCTTGAAATTGTGGCAATTCATGATCATATAGAATGCATCATGGATCATTTGATATATCGTTATGTTGCACATTTCATCATAGTTACTATCATATGTATCATTTTCACGGCTTGTAGTACCATATTATTGAGTTATATCATTTTGACATGTATCATTTTGAAATATATCATTTGGACATGTATCATTTGGACATGTATCATTTTGACTTGTATCATTTTGAGTTATATAATTTATCATTTTTACTTATATCATTTGTACACGTGCCATTTTGACTTATGTCGACTGTTGGACATGTATCATTTTGACATGTTATTAATCTAGTGGCATATTTGACTCACTTGTTTTAATCACTTATATAGATATTTGACTCACTTGTTTTAATTATAAATGATGATCATGTTATAATAATTATCTTGTTATTTAATCATATGAGTTAAATAATTAAATTACTTACTCTATAATCATATGATTTATTTAAGAGGTGTGATATATTTAATTAATTAAATTCAAATAAAATATATTATTTAATTTACTTACTCTATAATCATATGAGTTATTTAAGAGGCATGATATATTTAACTAATTAAATTGAAATAAAACATATTAAATTAATAAATGGAAGCAAGACAAGAAGCATTTTTAGAAGCAAAAAAGGAAGCAACAATGGAAGCCAAACTAGAAGCAAACCAAAAGCAATCTTGGAAGCAAAACTTGGCGATATCTAGGAAGCAAAAACAAAAGCAATTCAGGTAGCAAACATAGAAGTAATAATGGAAGCAATTTTAGAAGCAACAAAAGATGCAATAATAGAAGCTATATTAGAAGCAAAAAAAAACACAAAAATGGAAGCAAAGCTAGATGCAATAGCGGCGTTATATTAGAAACAAAATTGGAAGCAAAATTGGAAGCAAAATTGGGAGTAAGGTGGAGCAAAATTGGAAGCAAAATTGGGAAACCAAAGGCTGGAGTAGGTGGAAGCAAAGGCCGGAAAGAAACCTGGAAGCAAACCTAGGAAGCAAAATGGAAGCAAACATGGAAGCAACACAAAACAAAACTAGAAAACCAAAGTCAGGAAGCTAGTTGGAAGCAACAAAAGTCGACACTAAACCTGGCGCTAAATACGGTGCCGAAGTGAGCATGCCAATTTGCATCGAGTTTTACGCCAACAGAAGTGCCCAATTCATGAACTAAAATATACTGAAATTCGGCGCTATTTTCCTGTTTTGTTGTAGTGAATTTGTAAACAAACTAAGATGGATGCATGACAACTATTAATGGATGTCTTAAGCTATTATGCAACTAAAGATGAACTAAATTAAGCTAAAAGTAAGTAAATTGAGAGTGAGAGTGTGAGTGAATTCAACAACATGACTTTGCAATTGACAGATGGATCCATTTGTCTCCAAATAGTATTCTATTTATAGGAGAGCAAATGAAAAATGAAGGGTTGAGACCAAAAAGCTTAATCAACGGTCTAGGATGGAGGGATGGGAGGCATGGACCATGGATTATCATCAACATATGAGAATGCAATATGCAAATTAATCAAGGGCTCACATTTGTTCCAAACAAACACACTTTTGACTTGTACACACAAGTCACTAGGTGATTTTCTAAAGAGGTTAAAGGTTTAGCTTGTTCAAGAAGCCAAGTGAGATGATTGGAGGAGAAAGAATATTCTTTGGAATATTCTCATGGGTGAGGATAAAGGTATTTTGCAAATTAAAAGAAAATTTTAATTGTGCAAAAAAGGAGATAAGGGATATTTCATAAGAATATTCCCTTTTTAGAGGAAAATTAGTTTAATTGTTAATTAGACAAGGTTTAATTGCACAATTAGGGGATTAGAAGAATTAAAGGGTTATTCATTAAATTAAATGATTTAATGAAAGGGAAAGGGATGAGATGATATTTAATTAAATGACTTAAGGTTATTTAATTAAATAAGATGACCTAGGGAATTAAATTAAATAGCTTGATTTATTTAATTTAATGAGATGAAGTGTTAGCATGAAAGGGGGGAATTAACCCGATTTGAATTTGTGTGTATGAATAATGTGAGTGCATAAGCAAGTAATACAACACACCAATGAAACATTATATTAGAGAATTCAAATGATAATCAAATCAAAACAAACAAACTGTCCAATATCGTCTCATTGTCCTCTATCTCCAAGGATTCTTCAAGTCATTTTGCTCTTAGATTATTTGTGCACATGACTTTCCAAATGACAACCTAAAGAATGAGATGTTGGAAATGCAAGAAATACTTCCTACATTACATGATTGATTGATAAACTAGATGTAAATGATATGCTAAGATTAAGATGTTGCTATGATATTGATAATGAAATAATGTAATTAAACTACTATATTTAAGATGCAGCTAATGGAAGTGCCATGATTGATCTACTTTATTCTAAGATGCAAATACTAAAATGCTAATGTTAAGATGCTAAGATGATAATGCTAAGGAAATTTTTGCAATGTGTAATTATGCTCAACTCTCTATATGCTTTTGTTGTAAATGATGCTCTATTTATAGATTTTCCAAGGCATAAGCTTAAGTGGCAAGAATCAACAGTCTAGATTCGATCTGGAGAGATGGATGGTTGAATGTGAAGAGAGAATCAAGGAGTATGTTCCCTAAAAGTTAGAAGAACAAAATTCCAAGTGTGAAGAGGAATCAAATGGAGGTGAAAGCCAAGTGTCTCAAAATTGGTTAGAATTTGTTGAAGATAAATGCCAATTAAATATTGATTTAATTTCATGAGACACATGATGAGGTGGAAGATGATAATTTAGTAGAAATGTGCTCAAATTCAAATTTAGAACTCAAATTTAATAAGAGGGAGTTAATTAAGTAAAACATACTAATTAAAGTTATTTATTTAATTAAGACATGAAGAAAATGATTTAAGATAGGAAGAATTAGGGAAAATGAACTATATAAATAAATTTTTTGATTTATTTATAAGTAGATGAATTAAAGATTTATTAATTAAATTTGTATTTAATTAATTTCCTCTAGACCAAATTTAAGGGTATACAAAATTAATTAGGTTAATAGATGAAAATGACATGCAATTAATTAAATAGCTAGGCTAATTTAATCAATTAAGCAAAAAGAGGATGGGTTTGAGGATGAAATGACATTAGTAAACCTGATTCGAGTGTATGATACCATTTATGACATTTTTCAATGTCTACACTATGTATTGAATATATTACATAATATTAATATATTATATAATATATAATATATACTATGTATAGTATATAGTATATAGTATATAATATAATATAATAATATATAATATAATATGTAATACATAATATACAATATATTAGTAAATTAGTATATATTAATATATTCAATATTAGCTATTATAAATAATAGAAGTAATGAATATCATTTTTTAGAATAAAATCATTAGGCTTGGGATTTGGCTTAGAGTTTGATTAAAGGATTTCCAAACACTGGAAAGTCAACTAAAAATGTGTGTTTACAAAATTTCAATAGCTTTTGAAGTTCTCCCTTGTGGCTACTTGCGACTTTTTAATCAAATTTGATGAAATAGAAAAGGGTTTATGAAATGGAATTGTTAGCTTTCCACCAATATAAGATATGCCTTATTTTATTGTTAATAGATAATTATTATTATTTTTTTCTACATATAATAAAACTAGAATCTTGATTGATAGGCTGATTAGAAAAACTTCTATAATTTTCAAACTATTTCACATTTTTCAAATCTAAAAGATGCGTCACATTCTATGCTTCACATACTATAGGATAAAATAAAATAAAATTGAATTTCATAAATTTTTGATCAAGTTATGGTGGTCAGACAAACATGTTTTAATAATTTTGAAATTTTCTAATAAAAAAATCATAACTAATTGTTTACATGAAAAAAAATACAAAGAAATAAGGCTTTTAGGCATGTGTCCTCTACATATTTGAAAGTTTAGGAAAAAAGATGCTATTTTTTTTTTTCTTGTGCTTAGGTTAGTCAAACATACACATGGTTTTTATCTTTTTCTCAAAAATTTAGTACTATTGCATTGAAATTTCAATTTTTTGCAAAATAGATTTGCATTTTTTCCAAAAAAAAACTAGTGGCCTAGAAAATACATTCAATTTTCTACAAATTATGTTAATAATTCATTCAAATTTGCATGTCAAGTTGCCTAACTCTGGTTTCTAAATTTTCATTGCCACTTAGGGGCCTAGTTTGGACCCCCATGATCATGCACTGACCCAACTACAACTTTCAACTAAGAGGATACCAATGATCATGTAGCCCAATAAATATCCCATTAAACCATGATTCAACTCCTCTCATGAAACCATAATCAATTGATATAGTTTTCAGTTGCTATATGTTTACAAATCATAATTGTCTTGGGTACTTTGATGATCCATCTCATTATCCTATTACAATGAATATACCAATGCACCATGATGATCCAAAAGGCCATGAAAATATAACTTATAGCTACATGGTATCATAATAGTCTATAGGAAAAATCTACACATAATAAAACCATTAGAACATTGAAGATCTACAGCTATAGACATGACACATATGAGTTATCAATGCAACTTGTAGGTATAAACAATTTGCACAACTACATAGCTCATAGATCTTGACTAATGTAAAACAAAAAAATGCAATAATAAATCAATAACATACAAAGAAAATAAAACTAGAGATACCATGTAGATTCTCAATGACTCCAACATCAAATCAAATCAAGATCCAACTAGCCATCAATCCATAATACACTTTCTATAGCTCAAGAACCCAACAAGAAATCGATTTAGAAATGTTGAATAATCAAAAAAATAATAACACTTCTACTCTAAGAAGGCTGAAATAAACCTCCTTAATCTATGTATAAAGAATACATACAAATCTACAAATGCCTCTTCCCTTAAAACCCTAATCAATAATCTCTTCATAGATCTATAAGACTATATATTTTGTAAACATGTAAAACCTATAAAACAATGCATGCAAATATAAATCCATGCAAAACTTTAGAGGCATAAAATTTAAACAACATGAAGTTAATAACTCAAAAATGTCAAATATAATAGATAATTGTAGAACAAAAAACTGTAAATATGAAATATATAAATCACATAAATCCAAACAACATAAATATGTAACAAGTTCAAGCATAAAAAAGGATTAGAGGGCTATCTAGGAAATCAAATCTAGCAAAATATCAATTCCAAAATCATCATCAAATAGATGCATATAAATGAATAAAGTTGTGTAAGAGCTTTTATCTCACCAATTGACCAACTCCACAACCCACATGTAACTAGAGATAATAATTTGGTGCTTCTATATAATGAGGGATGAAAACAATGGACCCAACATAAGCATTCGGTATGGTATTCAACACAACTAGTGCTTTCCCATGTGACTAAGGAGCCAAAAGAAAGCACCAAACATGAACACTCTTTCATTAATCATAGCCAAAATATGAATGAATATAAACATCATACTAAAGGGTACTCAATTACTTGGGATCAGGATTGAAGGTGTCAAATGAATCAACATTAGGGTAACTAGTTGGGTATCATGTCTTAGAATGGATTGATAAATTTGGAATTGAGGGAGTGGGGAAGGAACAAGTCACATGAATGGGAAGGGATTAGGTACTAGGGGTAGTGAGAGGGTAGCTTGACAAGGAAGCTATAATGATTATAAATGAATTATAAACTAGAATTGGGAATAGGAAATTTGGTAGTATGAGAAATAGGTCATAGGATAAACTTAGAATTGAGGTTCACGTATAAAACTGATGCCTAGTGGGGAATAGATAAGGGAAGTGGGGATGAAAATGGTGTCAAAGAAGCCTCATGAATCTTATCACCTATTGAGAGTCAAGAAGCAATAGTGTGTCATGCTAGGTACCCAAATAAGAACATGTCTTAACACCAAATACTAAAAGGATAACATAGTGAAAAGTGTTAGGGGTCAAGGTTCATGGATACCTCATAACATGGACCTAAGGATAATGCTAAAACACCAAATCTAAAAGATACTTATTGTGCAAAGGGATGAAAGTTAGGGCTCCAAATATCAAGGGGATCATGGAAAAGGTACCTAAGTAAATGAAAATTTGAATCTAATAAGGATAAGGGAAAGAGTAGGGAATTACTGAAAGAGATGTTGCAATGGAGAACTCCAAAAAATTTAAAAATTAAACTTGAAAAAATTACTCTTTCTTAGCCATATTTACTTACAAAGAAAACGAGATGGACAAAGAAAGGACTAAGATGAATTTTACAATGTCAAACCTAGATATCAAGGGAAAAAGCTTTAGATTTTTTTATATTGGAGATTAGCTCTATACAAAGGAATAGGTATTCAAGACAAGGGACAGATGAAAATTTAATGTAGAAATTATTTAAATCAAAGAATTAAAGTTTAAAGGGGACATTGATTAATATTACTTAGGTAATAGAAACCCTAAAATCTTAAAAGTCTTACAACCAACCCAATCATAGAGAAAGGATGAAAACTTCCCATACTTAAGAATTTTCTTGTATTTTTTCAATTACTAGCACATCTATCTAGGCACATGGGGGATGAGGGATAAAACCCATAAAAATTTTGGCCAAGGGATACCCATTGGGAAATATATCATATCATTTATCTATGATGGCGATAACGAGGCCAAAAGTGCATAAAGGAGCAAGGACTCAACCATCTTTGTAATTTTCGAGGCTTGCAGATATGGGAACCAACATGTTCATTATTTTTTAAAATATACAAAGCAAGTTAAGCACTATAGAAACAATTATACACCTATCTACAAACATTGTTATGTATTCAATCACATAATTAAACATAAAAACTAATGTAAACCTTTCTCTATGGGAAGAACCTTACCAAAAAATGTCTTTCCTTTTGTATAAATCAATAATTGATGAAACAAAATTAATAGTATTAGTCTATAATTCATCAAGGGAAAAGAAAATTGTTGCATTACTTACAAAAATTCTTTAAATGTATATTTTCCTAAAAATCACCTAGATTTAAATTAAAATTAATTCATGTAACTATGATTCACTAATATTTTATAGATTTTTTTATGATTCTTTTCTTAAATTTTTCCCTAAATAAAATATCATCCATGTGTATTTTACATGTTGTTACAAAATTTCATATTATTTTCTTATTTGCATTAATGGATAATTGGAAGAAGTTGGATCCATTTTTTGGTCAATTAATGTAAGTTTTTTCTTGAAAATCAAAGTTTGTCACAATTGGACTAAAAATTTGAAGCACTTACACATAGAATCTTTGAAAAGTCTAGTAATATGAAATGTAGGATTTTGGGTCTAGTTTCCAATTGTGTAATCTATTCTAATATCTAGATGATACAAGCTATTTTTTTTAGGCTTGTACAAAAATCAAATTTTAAGGACCATAACATGCATGTGTATGACAAACATAATATGACCTAAAGAAAATTATTTCACTAATTCCTTTTGGGGGAAGATTTGTATTATACTAAAGATTGATGAGGATATACTAAAGATTGATGAGGATATATTTTTATAATTTGTTTCAAATATGCTTTCTTAATTAATTTTTTATTGGTCCTAAATTTTATTTTTGAAAGCCCCTCGTGTACATTTCAAACATAATTTGAACTAAACTAATCTTAAAATAATTTTTTAATTGTATAAAGAATGATGTTTAGATTGATGACACACAAACAGACACATACATATGCATGTATACATATGTAGGTATGTCTGTATTTATAAATATATGCATACATATATGTATGTATACATGATATATTTAGATACATGCATATATGTACATGTGTATATATATGCACACACACACACACACACACACACACATATATATCTATGTGTGTGTGTGTATACACACACATATGTGTGTATGTGAGTATACATACATACACACACACACATGTGTGTGTGTGTATATATATGTATACTTATATTGAAAACTTAAAAAAAATAGAATTTACTAAAAAAATACTAATACTTGACATTTCAAGTTTATGGACTAGTTTCTTCATAAATTATTTAAGAAATAAATAAATAAGTCCAATTATTAAAAAAGGAAATCTTCATCTATAATGGATTTTTGATGATAAAAAAATTCTAAGAAAAACTTGCTACCCATATTGTTAAAATAATTTTTTCTTTTGTTTTCATGGCATTGTATTTGTAGGTCCAAGGCTAAGGGGTGGGTTTATGAGTTAAAAACAAAAGCAATGATATGGGTTTCAAATTTCAAAGTTTATGAAACACGTACCCATTGTAAAATTGAGTGGGAATATATTGTAATTACAAATAGCTACCCATTTTAGAAAAATAAACAATCATCTCTTAATATTATTTCATTTATTAGTGGGTCAAGGTTATTATGTTTCCTTGAAGCTAGCTTAGTGTTGCACATGTGGACTTGACCCCCTTTTCTTAAAAGTAAATTTAACTATGGACCAAAGCTAACTTAACTCCAACTAGTTTTTAACTATTAGTTCAAGAGTGAAAAATCTAAAATTTAATGTAGATGTCTTTTATAGAATGAAAAAATTCCAGATCTTTCAAAGTTATTCACTCACTAGTACATCACTTAATCCATAGCTCATCACATCAACATATATAATTTCATAAAGATAGACACATAGGCATTTATATTTTGTTTGTTTAGTGTCTTTGAATTTGATCAAACACCATTAAAATTATACATAAGATTTTAGTACCATGAAAACATTACATATATTCTCATTCTTGATAGCATATACTACCGATATTTTTCAACACTACCTAGTCCAAACATATGTAAATGAGAAGTTTTCTAGAAATTGGGAAACGAAGTTCAAGATCACAAATATCAAGTTGAAGCTATACATCATGTTTAGGGAAATAAATATAGGGATTAGGGTTTCCCAAGTGCATTTAAACTCTAACACATAGTAGTTCCTTGTTAAGTTTTTCAAATATTAAATAATACATATATGAATTTAGATTCTTGAGACAAGTCATGATGTACATGTTGCAATAGAATAACATTTTTTATAAAAGATCTAAGCATCTATTTCTCTCTATGTCAACTTAAATATATTTTGTAGTGCTTTATTTATAATCAACTCATTTATATGAATTAATTGTGATAATTAATTAATTAGCCTACATATTTTTTAAATGATATTTTAATATTCTTTAAAAATATAAAAATAAACATATATACAAATTAGCATATAATTAAACAATAAAAGTATAAGGCTCACACTTTTTTCATCTACATTATTAAAAATCTTAAACAAGTGATACATAATAACATAGTACTTACCTTTTATAGACATCCAAAATTTACCACTAATGTCATAATAACTTTCCTTTGAATTAATTAAATAATTCATTATTTAATTAATTTCATTCACCATACATCATGTTAATTCTTCCCTAAGTTTGATTAAGTGAGTTAAATCAATTAGTCTTGATCCCTAGTTCCTCCTTCTTAATCAACTAATTAATCCTTGATTATATCAGTCAATTTTTTGGATTAGATTATGTGAGAATTTTTGCATCAACATTTTGAATCACACTCTGTGATTCATTTTATTCCTTATGCTCTCTCATCCTGATGATGAATCACATAGTGTGATTCAAAACGTTGATGAAAAATTATCACACAATCTAATCCAGAAAACTGACTGATAGAACATTATGGATTGTGAAAACTTGATATCATTAATTAATCCTTGATTAGTTAATTAATCCCTATCACCATTACTTTTCCATTTAATCACAGTCATTACATCCATCTACATGGATTAAAATATTAACTTTATATCATTTTACATACATATTATCTCTCCTCTCATTCTTGCACATGTGTGAGCATGTCATCTTATCCCACTCTTTGTTGACACATGTGTGACAATGCATTCTTAGAAGCATCCTTCCATGTCTCAACCCTCCTGTGCTCACACATGTGTGAGTATGCTAACCTTAATCACATTTTTCTTAGAAATGTGTTAGCATGCTATATTTGAGGCAGGCAAAGCCTCAACATCACCCCTTGAGTTGTTGACTTATCCCCACTCTTTTTCCCACACATGTGTGAGAATATCTCTCATGTGTTCCATCTTTCTCAAACATTTACAAGAATTCCTAGCTCTTACACTTCATGTAACACTTGTCACATGACTAAAAATTCAATTCATGCTTCTATTCTCCTTAAGTCACCCTCTATCAATATTACATCTTGGCCCTTGAATTTCCTCATGGAATATCTATCAATTAGAGGTCTTCCCTTCCATTTGATTCATCAAATTTTATGTTATCCTTAAATGTTTCCCATTTGATCACCTTCCTTCACACTATCATAATGCCATTTTCTAAATAAATAATCTCAATCCTACTATCAATTGTTGGTTTATTAAGAAGCCATATTCCACCTTCAATCCACCATCCAAAGAGAACATCGAGTGGAGCATTGGGTGCACTTTATTTCCACTCAATTGAAGGAGAAATTTAAAATAATATTTTTTATTGAATATCTTTTGTTATATCATCTTTCTTATTCCCTTATCTTTTTTCTAATATGCCTAGTTGGACCTACATCATTTTCATTGACTTTTATTTGAATTTTTCTATAAGTCTTCATGTCTAGGTTTTGGTTTAGCATATTCACCAGGTTGTTTTTGGAACTTCCATTATTTTGGTGCTTATGTCCTTCATGTGGTGCTTGCATTACATGATTCAACACCTATGTAGAAATTGGCATTTCCATGATTTCATTGTTTCTCAAATTTTGTGTCTCACTTATGTTTTTCTTACTAGTTTTTTAATTCTTATTATTTTTTGTGTAGGCCATTAGCCTTATTTAATCATTTTTCATCATTTTCCAACTCTTTATTTGTAAGATAATGTGTTTTCTTGTAGGTATTTTCTCTCAAATTGATTTAACACTTACACTCTTAGAATCAACACTTTTATAGATTGATGCTTACATGAATTGACACCTACACTAATTGATGTTTTTACCCTATCATTCAATGCCTTTGTGCCTATGATAATTTATTTCTATTTTTTCTATTATGTGCTTTTACATTCCATTTTTTTACTTTATATCTATTTGTTAACACGTCTTCATATTGCTTTCATCATTGCTAACATTCTTTCTTCTAGGTTTCTATTATTTTTTAGAAGGAATCATGAATGTTTGTTTTCTATTTTTTATAAAATAATTGCTTAACACTTATGCACTATGTTTTAGCACTTATGTGGATTGGTCCATTTATAGATTTGCACTAACATAGATCAATTCTTATATAGATCAATACCTCTATGATTTAGTGCATATATTTTGTGCAAGCTTGATTCTACTTTATTTGCATTTATTCTTTATTTTCTTGATCTTCATGCTAGTTCTCTTTGATCTAACATATGAATCAAACCAATTTATGTAGTTGAACTACACCTATCAAAGATCATTAATCAAAATAGCAATCTATTTGGTGTAATTTATGCTTGTTAAAGTCTTTTTCCATGGGTTTTAGTTGCATTAAAGCTAGAGTAATAGGGAAATAAATTTGTTGTATATTTGGGTGAGTGGTGTGTATGCTCTCCTCTTGTGCTTTTGTGTGATCTTGAGGATAAAAAATATCACTTTCTCTCTTTTATTTTCTTTTTATCCCAAGGAACCTAATGTATGTATGCTCACCCCTTATACGCCATGCAACCATGCGACCTTGGGTGATCAAAACTACTTAGATCATTTCATTACAGGGGATTTCCTAGGGATGTGATCACGTTAGGGGACATCTCCAAATCCCATGTTTTGATAGAGTATAAAAATTGGACAATGAATTAAAAGACATACCTTTTGGAAGATATTTATTCCTTCGGGAAGTGAAAGCAAAGAGTGGGTCACCCTTTCCTCTCGACTATTTACAACTTTTCTCTTTCATCCATATATTTAGTCTCATGTAGCCTTGAGGTATACAAAGGACTTCCTAGAAATGATGTTCATCCCAGTTGAAGACCTTTTAGTTGTCATATTTGTGATGTATCAAATACTAGTCAGGCCTACGAAGTTACTCACAATGTACTTCCAAGTGATAGAGGTAGAAATCAGCTTGGGTAAGGCTTTAAGTATCCAAGGTAAGGGGTGCATAGGTTCTACATGACCTTACATTTCCTAACTACTCATGCCCTTGATCTAGATACTATAAATATGAGCCCACAAACACTCCTACTTGACTTATACAGCATTGCACAAGTGTTTAGTCTTAGGTTAGGAAAAATTAACCTTGTAAACCTATGTCATTCATTTTTCTCCATGTTTCTTAGAAAGTGGCCTAAGGGAGATGAGGGAAATTAATTTAATATTGGCAATATTATAATTATATTTTCAAGAGGGAATTTAATGTTGGTGGAGGTTACAAATCACTAGAAGATAAAATATCCCTCCTACCTACATCTACATTGGGAATGTGAAAGGCCTTGAGTGGGGAGCCCAAGTTTGGAGCAAAATAGGTGTCCGTTGGTGTTTCCCTTAGTGTTTCATTTTGAAGCTAAAAAGTCATTGGAGCATCTTGAATGGCAGAAGATGAAGAGGATATGTGTTAGGCACTCATGTTGGAGCCTGGTGCATTTTATTAAATATTTTATCATGACTCTTGGTCTTCCAAATAAGGGGTGTGGATTTTTTCAAGTGGTTTTGGCACCTCTTATTTCAGTTTAATGTAATTGTGGTTTTTCCTCCCACAAGTTCTATATATTGGAGCCATGAGATAGTAGTTTCATGTTGTGTTATTTTTCAAGTATATGGAAGCATCCAAGTTGCTAGAGATCAACAAGAAAGTGTATTATGGTGTATCTCTCTTGTGAATATTATTAATATACTTTTCCTCTTTTCTCATGTGGATTTTTTCTCAAAAAGGGTTTCTCCACATAATTCTATCATATTTGTTTGTTGATTTTTCTATTCTAATGAATGTGCAATCACATACGTATAATATGGTTTGGCAATCTTATTTTAATATTTGAATTCATATACATAAGTTAATATTACAACTTAATTTCACATTGTTTTCAACATTTACCATCTCTTCTTGTGCAAAACCAATGCATACCTATCATCCTAAAACCCCCTCAATTGTATTTTTTATTTGGTGTGATTTTAAATCCACCCCTTAGTCAAGCCAATAAACCTTCATATTGAACCAACCATCAAATCATTTCATTCTAATCGTTTATTCATTCCCCCAACTCAATACTTCATCAATCTGAATCAATAATATCTCCAATGTGGTCCTTCATCCTATAATCAAATCCATACACCATCCAAAAGCTAAATTTCCCTCTATCCTTCTAGTTTAGCACCACCATCCTATGGATTGATGATTTTATACATTAGTATATTCACATGGATAAATATATTTACTAATTAGAGCATTTGTGGGTCATCACTTTTATATTTTGATGCTTTTGTTGTTCAATGCTTTTGCATTTTTATGTCTTTCTCCCCATCCATTCATCCACATCCTAATCCAACCTATCTTCTTCTAATCTAAATTCAATTTCATCATGTATATTAATTCTTAGTTCCCATTCTTCTAATCCTCAATCCACTTCAAAATGATTATCCTAATTTTCATTCCCTTCTAGAACCAAATTTGAACATTATTAATCAACCTTTTGTGTATTATCCATTTATTCTAATCTTAATCCTCATCTAAAACTTGTACCAAAGTCTCTTCTTCAAAACTTACTATCTCACAATCAAATCCAACATCTTCATCTTCTATCATCATCTCATTTCTTCATCCATATTTACTTCCAACATTATATAAATCTTAATTAATCATCCCAACATATTCTTCTAATCCAAATCATAATCAAAGTCTCTTTCTAAAATCTAATCAACCTCCATATTCTAATCCCGGATCAACCATATCCTAATCCACTTCCCAATCACCTCTATCCTTCTTCTAATCCAAATTATGAGCTACAATAAACCAATCATCCATCTCATCCAACCATCCAATCCAAATCATCATAATTCAATCTCTTCTAATCCAATTTCTTCCATCTAATCCAAGCCATAACCATGTCTTCGTTCTATACCTACCATCAATCTTTAATGATGATGAAGTTAACCTTGTTAGCTAACTTGAATATGATCTCTATGATTTGGTAATGAGAGAATTGTGAACCAAGATGAATAGCCCCCATCCCCCATCCCTCAAACCCAAACATCCACTAGTTTCACTCCCAATCCTAAAGAAACCCTATCTTACTTATTCAACCAAGATCAAGATGCCATGGTTAGGAACCACCTAAGTATTAGCACCATGATTCCATTCTGCTAGTGCATATCCATCAAATCCTAATTAATCTCTTAATGTTCATCCTTACCCATCCTTTGACAAAAGAAACCAACCCTCCATCCAAAGTTCCAATTAAACACCATCAATATCGTAAATCCTCATTTCCAACCCCTCTCTAATATCCTTATCATAATTGCCAATCCATAAGTCTATTGAAGCCTCCACTTCTTATTCCACTTTCTTATCTCCCAAAATCCTTAAAATCAACATCATCCCTATTCTTTGATGATTTACTTGAAAGACTATTAATATGTCACCATGCACAAATAAAGTTGTCGGAGCCTTGATAAGTAGGAGGTATTTTCCACAGCGATGTCAAATTATGATATTGCTATCGGGATTCAACCGTGTAGTTTGAGTCAAACTCATTGACCCATGTTTCATGAGTAGTGGTTCAACAAGAACCCATCTCTCATGATATCGAATGGTCCACATAGCACTCATTGCATCTAGGTGATGCTCCTGAAGCACTGGTCCGTCCCGGGAGGTCACCCATCCGAGTATTCTCTCGGCTCAAGCGCGCTTAACCAGGGAGTTTTCTCCAAGGTTAAGCCCGCTTGAGTTGTTACCCCATTTGCAAAACCTTCAGCAAGTGTTGTGCCTTATGAACCATTCATAATAGAGCCCCTTTAGCTCATCAATTGATAAGTAGGAGGTATTTTTCCACAGCGTGTCAAATTATGATATTGCTATCGAGGATTCAGCCGTGTAGTTTCGAGTCAAACTCATTGACCCATGTTTCATGAGTAGTAGAGGTATTGTCCGACCTTGCCATATAATTTGTCCACCTCCATCTCATATTTCCCACTTACCAAATCTAACAAAATTTCCTATATCAGATCCATTAAATACTCCATGCACAAATACCCAAAAACAGTCTCCGTACATTTGCAGCTCGAATTTAGAAATAAAAATATGGGGATTTTAGAGCTACCAGCTCGAGACAAGATTTATGCAGCATGCCAGTTAATAAATGTTAGCGAGCCTTCTGACAAACAGTAGCAACATTAAACAATTTTCTCACAAATACTGACGAATTTGCCTTCGGATGCACGAAAAGTGAGAAAGTCGGGTAACGTGTTAAAATAGCTTTGCAGGGAAAAGATTGTTAATCTGGAGGAGAATCTACGCGAGGACATCATCAACTACAAAAATACGCGTATAGTCCCATATGCTACAGACTTACCTTTTTGACAAAGTAAACTTAAGTGTCACGCAAGCGAAGTTTCGAAAAGCGAGAAAGTAGAGGTAAACCTACGATTGGGACACGTAAGGGAATGTTTCAAGTTGACAGTACTTTGTCTTTACATCTGTAGAGATAGCTTTGCACGAAAAAGATTGTTGATCTGAGGAGAATCAATTGAGAGGATCGAAGGAGGAGATAGCTTCGTCTTTCCTACTGCGTTCTCTCGTCTATTTATGCTACCTCTGTTTTATTCTATAGAACACGTCTGTTTTTTTCCTTCAGCGACTTCGCCATGGAGAGCCGATGCTATCAAATGGCCCACAGGCAAATGACATAGCGAACACCAATACCAGCACGGCAAAACCATTCTCTGAAAAACGTGCTAGGGGAGAGGAAAATGAAAGGAGTCGAAGCCCTCGTCTAATAAGCGTAAGAAACCTGCTTCAGAGGGAGAGATGGAGGAGGGAGATATAAACGACATTGATAAAGCCGTTCCAGAGGCCAAGAATAGTTTCACTTTTCGGAGAGCGAAGCTTCGCCATTCTCATGCGGAACTCCTCTTCTATGAGACGGAGACGTAACAGGTTCTTTAAAACTCTATTGGTTATAGTCATATCAATGCTCTATTGCTTATAATCATGCTTAAAATCTCTAGTTTATTGTCATGGAAAGCTGACCAATGGTGGCAAAATGTTTTCAGGTATAAGTGTTACCCACTTGAATAAGTTCTCCAAAGAGCACATGGATATAATGAAGACTGTCATAGATGAGTGGCCTGCTTCAATGTTTAACAAGGTGGACTATGCCATGGAAATTGAGTGGCTAGCGTCAATGTTTGACAAGGTTCTTCCTCTAAAAGCGCACAAACGACTCTCGGTTCTCTATCAATGAGATCACACAAAGGATCTCGTCATCCAAATCATGGGTATTCGCACCTTGACACGCCACCGGTGACCCACATTGAAATGGAAGAACTGAAGTACAAGCAGAGAGAGAACATCAAGCCGTTGAGGTTGAAGCTGCTATAAAACGTTTGTTTGACTCAAGAGGAGTTCCACATGAGAATGGCAAAGCTTCGCTCTCCGGGAAGTTCCACTTTTCTTGGCCTCTAGAGAGGCTCTATCAATGTCTTTGATCTCTCCCTCTTTCATCTCTCTCGCTGAAGCAGGGTTCTTACTCTTTTTAGACGAGGGCTTCGGCTGCTTTTCTTTTTCCTTTATTCTGGAACGCTTTCTAGAGAATGGTTTTGCCAGTATTGGTGTTGGGCATGTCATTTGCCTGTGGGGCGTTTGATGGTATCCCTGAGAAAGTCGCAGAAAGGAAGAACACAAAGTTAAATAGAGTTAGAGAATTTTTCGGCCAGATGTTTGGCAAAGAGATAGCACAAATAGATGAGAATGTCGTGAGAAAGAGCTTGAAAGTAAAAGTGTATTATCTTTTAAAAGTTAAGCGTGAACTCCTATGCAATTGGCGTGTTGTATATTTTTGTTGATATTCATACCTTAGTTGTCTTTTCGGAACTATGATCTGTAGTGTGTGTTTGGGTAGGATTTTACTTGTTTGAAGGTGTTTTTTAAAAATGTGTATTTTTTCTCAAAAATATTATTGTTCCAAAAAGTGAGACACAATATTTTGTTTTAATCTTATTAAAAAGAATGATAAAATTTTCATAAACACAACCACAAACCAACTCAATGCAATAAGGACATGGAACTAGCTTATCTAGTGTCATGCTTGTCTGGAACATACGAGGTGACATATACTGAAATATTAGTAACCATTTCAGGAATAGGGGTCTAATTACTTTTGATGGTGGCATGGGCCCTGGTTGTGGTTTAATTCTTTCTTCTCATAATTAAAGATCACCGTTCTATAATCCCTACATTTTCACATCATAACATTCTCTCTTGAGATTTTTTTTTAATCAAAATTTTCAATATACAGGAAATGTGGGTCTAAATGGATCATAACCCCAAGATGTGGGTTATGGGTTCAAGACCGGTCCAGATCCCTTGTGGAACTGTCCAAGGTCCTACGAAATGGACCTGGACAAAACCCAGGATGACTCTGGCTAGAAAAGATGGATTTTTGAATTTTAATTTTAACTTCAAATCTCTTCTTCCCTCTCTTTTTTGTTTACAGTTACATTTATCCTTGAGAATGATGGTGTGTGTGCAAATGGGTGGTGATTGCTCTGTTTTCTGTAACCACGGAGAATGCTGTTTAAACCTTGGATACGACTCTTAACCACGGAACCTTGAATGCTGTTTTCTGTAACCACGGAGAATGCTGTTCTTAACAGTCATGTCGACTCTTAAGTTCGTAACAGTCATATCTGATTTTAATCAGACCGATAAATTGTGGATGATCATTTGTGATGCCCTTGTCATGAAAATCAGATTTTTTTGTCCTTATTGTTGGCCATGAAAACTTGAAGCCACATAGCCAGGGCAAAATCCCGTTGATCAAAGGTGGAGCTTCTGAATGTTTTCCTTCTAGATTTCAGGCAAAACTTATACTATGCAAACACTATTAAACCCTGCGTATTTTGCAGATTATAATGAATCTATGATAGATAAATAATACTAATAATCCATATCTTTAAGACTGGTTAATATTTAAATATATATATTTTAGTTATGTTGTTTTAAAAATGTCTGGCTTATTAGCTTGTGAAATAAGTGGTATATCAATATTTAGATACTATTAGAAGTTTCAAATTATTTTATCTCTGAAACTATTGTATCTTGTATTATAAATGTGGTGAGAATTTCAATTTGTCTGCTGCTAATTTTGTGAGATTGTAGTGTTATATACTTTTTATCTACTATCAATGATGTTTTTTAGAGTGATTAGTAAGAAGATGCCTCTACAATCATTTTGATATAAAATTATTGATGAGCACACAATTAAATTGAGAAGATGGGGGAGGTGGAGCGAGAGGGTTGAATCCATATAATATAATCTTTTAATTTTTCAAACTAACAAACACAATAATTTCATTTGCACAATATCATTCACATAAGATCTAACTATTATGCAACACAAGAAGAGCATATGATTTACATGGAAACCCCTACAAGAGGAAAAACATGGCAAAATAATGTTTGATGTTAAAACCTCTTATGATCTTTGTAGGCACCAACTTACACGAGACACCAATCCCTTTTATACAATTTGTGAGCACCAACCCAGTGAAGACACTAATCTCCACTTGTAGAATTTGAAGGCACCAACCCATTGGAGACACCAATCCCCACAACTAAGCACCAACTCAACAAGATACACCAATGTCTTTGATATGAGGCACCAACCTCGTAAATATGGGGCATTATCAATGCAAAAATTAATCTAACGAAATTAATGTAAAGAACCAAGTTCTTATATTTACCTCTCTATCTTATACTCTTCAATGTAATACATCTTATTTCTCTTGTTCATCCACTTTGAATTCATCTCCTTACAAATCTTTTGTAGCATAATCAACATCAAGATGGCATGCCTCATAGTAAAGAAATAAGCACTCATATGCACCTTCATATTCACTAGCATCATCAATGTCAAGAGCAAGTTCCTTAAACTAAAATTTTATGTTTAACATCTCAATTTTCATATGTGTAGTTATTATTCAATGCTCAATCATCCCTCTTTACCTTCACTTGAGCATACACTTGAGGCATTGTCAACATAACCATCAACATCTTCATACACTCCCCAAGTTGGTCACCTAACTCATTTGAATTTTTAACATTAGCATATGAAAGTGTCATATTTGTAACATTTGACACTTCTTTGATTTCCTCAATAAGGAAACCTATCCATGGGCTCATGGAGACTTATTGGATTTATTTTATTTGGAAGCAAGTTCTAACTAATCTCAAGTACTTCCCAAAAAATTCTATGCACCAAGATAACTCAAGTTTCTTATCTTCAAGGATGTTTGAAGCATCGACTAAAAATTTGTTAAAAAAATCTAGAGAGATTCTCCTTGTCAGTTGACATTATTAAGCTCTTGGATGAGAATAAGGGTCATTTATTGAATGTTGTAATAATATTGTCCCATGAAGAAAAAAACACTTAGAAAATCATCCAAATGATCATTTTCATTCCTAAACAATGATTAATCAAAAATCTCAATCATAATGTATCTTCACATTTTATTTTAAAATCATTCAACAAAACAAAAATATTTAGATGTATGATTCTAAACATTTCTTGCAACAGGATTAAGAGAACTAAGAATCTAAGACAAGCCTAATTATTTGTATTCCTTGAAGGGGAAATCCCACATTAGTGTTAATAATTTTTGGCCTACATGAAACACTGAAATCGATATTCATATTTCAATAAACAATAGTTATTTATATTTAAAATTTAAAGAATCACATACATGTTTATTATCTTTGACATATAATGAATATTTATTTTCATAAAAATTAAGAAATACAATTTGCAATTTAAATTCATGTCTTTTACTATTAAAGTAATCCAAATAATATATCCCAATAATAATTATAAATACCCGTTTGGATCTCAAGTAATAATCTTAAATTTTTAAGAGAAAATCATTCACAAAACTAAGGACTAGATATCATTAAGCTAGATAAATGATGAGTAAAAAGGGGGAAAAACTTTCATATGTTACTTTTATTTTCATCTAGTAAAATTTATACAAGACAAGGAGGGAATTTCACATGGACATGAAGAATCAATAAATGCTAACTCTATTGGGTACTACTTATACCACCTCTTGGATTGAATTATATGTGTAATCCCTAAAATTAGATCTCTTTCATTTACTTATATTTTTTTATCAGTAAATTGTAGTTTTGGTGATCATTCCCTTTATATTGTAATAAAAAAGAAATTATAAGTTTTAAATTTTAATTAGTTTTAGTTTATGATATAACTTATGCTGGAGTTTATTGTTGAATCCCATAATTTTTAGAAATAACCCTAAAACACCTACCATAATAGAGAAAATAAGAAAAAGATTTTTCTATGTGACTTGGAATTGTATTGATGCAATAATCTCCCAAAAATGGATGATTGATTATAAAGACTAATCCTTATGAAAAGTAAAAAGTAAAAATTAAACTAGATGAAACCCTAGGTAGTAAATAAAATTAGTTCATCAAAAGTGTCCTCATTGTATGCTATTAGATAAAAACACATAATAATAAAAAGAGCTCCTAAGCTTAGCTTAAGTGTAATAAAGTAAGAGATCATAATAATTAATTAACGAGATTACCTATTTACTCTAATACCTTCGTTTAAGTACAACTTAGAGAGAAACTAAGAAATCTAATTATGAATACAAGAATAGATGTATGAATGGTCCCCATTATAAGGCCTGAAGAGGTACTCAAGTGCAACCAAGAAAATATCTCATAATAAGAGAAAAGAAAAAAGCCTCACGGGAAAAAACTCCTCTCCAAAAGAGATAAAAAAGACAAATGTATACATACATGACTAAAATAATGTAGGACTCAACATGTCCCCCCAAATATTGCTTTGGTCACATAAGTACAATCAAGATCCCCCATAGGAGAGAAAAAATGAGATAATAAATCCCCTCCACAAGGAAGTAACTCTTCCGCCAATAGTTAATGCTCAAAGAAGAATATTGATGATGATGCAAAATAGGAAAACAATGTTCCTCCCTTTATGAAGAAAAAATCTAATAGAAAATGTAGAAGCAACTCCCTAAAAGATAGAAGAAAATCTCTCATGATGTGTGCCTCATAAAACTAATCAAGTTTCCACATCTTTGAATCAAAATATGTCATATCAAATGAGTCAAATCTCATCAGTTGTGAGGATCCTTACAAAACAACCTCTATAGGAAAAGATGAAGTGATGATAGGTGATCTGTAACTATTATCAAAGAGGAAGTGAATATCCTCAATCATGTCCTCAATATTTGCAATATGTGACTCAACAAATAAATTTTCAATATCTAGAAAAACTCATACCGCAAAGATGCAATTGAAAGACAAGTAGCATCCTACTAGACTAAATTAATTATTGAAGACATATGAAGGAGGGTATAAGGTTTAGGGTTAAGGGTGTGTAATTTAGGGTCGAGGGTTTAAGATATAGTCTTTAGGGCCTAGGGTTTAGGGATATTATTTAGGACCGAGGGTATAAGATTGAGTGTATAAGTTATAAGGTTTAGTGTTGAGGATATTGGGTATAGTATTGAGGGTATAGGATTTCCAGTTGCAAGTATAAAGTTTAGGGTTTAGGGTATATGGTATATGGTTGAGGGTGTAGTGTTTAGGATTGAGGGGTTAGGTTTATAGTTATATGTTTCCAGAAAAAGATATAACATGCTCACATTTTGGAAAATTTAAAAAATGCTTGTGCTTTATACAAGTTAAAGCACACTTCTTCTTTATATAGGTTAAAGCACGCTTGTGCTTTAACATGAGCATGTTTTGGGAAATACAACAAATGGTAAAAAACATGTGACCCATGATTCAGGTCCACATGCTTTGTTATTCTCCACTTTATGTGTTACAAGTAAGAGTAGATGTGCTGTTATTGATATCAACAAGCCCGTGTTGTCATTGGTGTCAACTGTGTAATGGTTGAGAGAGTTTGTTAAAAGAGAGATTGTTGTCTATGCTTTGATTAGTTGTATTAGGTTATCATTAGTAAATTAACTAGTGCCAACCTTTGGTGTTGCTTTGATTAGGTTCTAGTTATGGATGTGGTAGTTTTGCAAATGACAAGGATGTGCTTTTGGTACTTGGTTTCCAAGTGATTTTGAGAAAAAAATTATGAAAAGAGGAAACAGTGTGTTAGAGTGGTATTTTGTGTTGTAGAGAGTTGTTTTGGTTTTTCTCCGAATTTCTTCTAGGTTGAAGATCTGCTTGTGTTTTTTGGATATGTTGATTAGAGGTAGTTAGAGATGTTACATCTAAAATTTATGGTGTTGGATCATCATACATAAGAATTTGTGTTCACCAGTGTGTGAATTGTGCATTATAGAGGTATCTGGGATAAATATCTTTGCTCCACATTTATTTGTAGTTGTGTTTCAAGTCTTGTGGATCTGAAGAAAATTTTACTGTGTTGGTATCTTGCTTCTATCAAGAGGATTCATGGTTTGGTGTCTGGAATATGGTTTTTCTAGTTATAGTGTTTGGTAGTGTTATTTAGATGTACTGGGCTTGTACATTCTTCAAGTGAAAGTTGTTGGGAAGGAGCTTTTTGGATTTTAGGGTGTTTGTAGAATATTCCAAACCGTGTTTAGGTGAAGTTTGTTGTTTGGAAGTTATGGATGGATTAAAGGAAGCATGTACTTAAAAGTTTAATTGTTTTTGCATGGGTAATAGTCGACCTAGTGTTTACACTACATGAAAAGCATTTTTTGAGGATTGTGGAAGCATGTTGAGGCATGTTATGATAGATTTTGGTCCTATCTAAGGATTTGTGTGGTATTCCTTCATTCCTTTCCATAGTGGAAATGTTTGGGTGTTGATCTAATTTTAATTTGCACATTTGAGGTGCATAGCTGACCTTGGAGAAGATTTTAAAGGTTGAATATGGTATAAATGAGTGTTGAGATGTTGAGGGATGAGTGATGCTTAGAGTGTGATGTGAATGATGTGAATAGTAAAGTTGTAGAGTGTGAACTTGAGTAGGGCAATGCGAACTTCAATGTGTTGGAATACTAGATGTATATAGTGACCAAAATGTGTCTGCAATCATTCAAACAAGGCTACCAAGGTGTTGGAGTTATTGTGGTGGAGTCTTTGTTGCATTGAGATAATGTTCTCTTTGTAGTGCTTATTTTCCATCTTCTTTCTTTGTTTCGATAGTGAGCCTTGGCTGTGAGCCTTTTTGGACAGTGTGTCCTATTTTGGCAATAAGCCCTTGTATCGGTTTTGCAATTAATTATATTGTGATCTAATCCTCACCATATTTTTTCCCTTATTATATTTTCCATGTAAATTTGGTGTTCTCTTGTGTATGGTTTTTTTTTTTCAATTCCTGTTATCTACATTTCATGTTTAAATTTCATAACAAATTAAGGATTTAATGAATACATGTAAAACTGATTATTGTTGAGGGTTTTCATGTTTTGATAAGATATAACTGATTCACTCCCACTCTCAGTTTTCTTGTTCATTCGACAATTGG
>VDFB02324985.1:0-57189 GCA_007258455.2 Sequoia sempervirens
TATTCCCTTCTTGCCAGAAGGTTCCAACTTTGTCCTTTTATCTTTAGGCACATGAACATACACAGGACAACCGAAGATTCTCAAATGACTGACTTCAGGCTTCACACCTGTGAAAGCTTCTTTAGGAGTAATGTTCTCCAAAATACGATGAGGGCTACGATTCTGAACATACACAACTGTCCTAGATGCTTCAGCCCAAAGGAAGATTTGCAGATCTTGATCATGGATCATGGCTTTAGCTGCTTCTACAATGGATCTGTTCTTCCTTTCTGCAACGCCCGTTTTGTTGAGGATTGTAAGGGACACAAAACTCCCTTTAAATCCTTGCTTCAATGCAAAAGTTACGGAAGCTACCGGAAAAGTACTCTCCTCTGTTATCGGATTTCAGAACTTTGATCCTCTTCCCGGACAAGTTCTCTAACTGAGCTTTAAATTCTTTGAACCGCTCAAGTACTTGACGGGGGAGCAAACCCGAGACATAGAAAAATGCACACAACTAGCAAACTTTATTATTATTCAATAATGAAAATCTTACATGCAGAGGATCCCAAATCCTCGAGCTCTGCGATTTATGCAATCTACAAAAGTTTTAGAAAAAAATTACAGAAAATATAGAAAATCCCCTTTTCGTAGCATGCAAACTCTTTTCCCCAAAATGCTACCCAAAAATCAGAAATTAGCTCATAAATAGCCCCTTTTCGGTTTGGAGCCAAAAACAACATTCGAGTTATGAGTTTTGGCGGTTTGGCGCCAAAAATTACAATTTGAAAGTCAAATTTAGATTCACATTCGAAAATTAGCACATTCCTAAAAATGCACCAACTTCCGGCAGCCATAACTTTTAATCCGACCGTCAGATTTTCAATGATAATACCTTTTTGGAAAGCTCTCGAAAAGACTATATTGCACAAAATAGGCCTATGACTAACTACTTTGGGATTTTTGCAAATTTTCGGGCCCATCCGGAACCGTTTAGTGCCTCAAACTGGACTTGAAAGGTTTTTTAGGGCAAAAAGCAGAAATTGGAACTTGAATAACTTTCAAACTGTGAATGATCTTGACTTGATTCTTTCGTCAAAGTGCTTATTTTTCCGTCCTGAACCTTCCCATAAATTTCTGTCTTCCCATGCCTTCAAATTCACACGTGATAAAAATAGTAGTTGAGCAGAAAAAGCAAAAAAGTAGTTCTGAAAGTTGGAAACTCTTATTTGACGAAAAGGGTATCCAGAAATGCAAAAACATCTAGAAAAAGAAAACAACAGAAACATAAATGGAAAGCATCTTTTTGGGTGATGCAAGATTGTCCTCACACCACTGGATGCTCCTGCATCAGTACTTCCTAAGATTTTTTAGATTTCAAGAAATAAATCCAAGTCTTTCTAGAGTAGTCATCAATAAAAATAATGTAATACAAGAAACCACTCAAAGAAGCAATAGACATTGGACCACATAAATCAGAATGAATAAGGTCTAGAATACATTTAGATCTACTCTCACTACTATGAAATGGACCTTTAGTATTCTTACCCAATGCACAACCTCTGCATGTACCTTCATGCTCCTCGTTGAGTTTTGGAAGGCTCATGACCATCTTCTCCATGGTTGGTAGTGCTCGAAAGTGAAGGTGAGCCAATCTTCTATGTCAAAGTTCACACGAACTTGATGAATCATGCAACAGAGTCTGAAGTGGACGAGTGCAAAGTCTGTAGAGGCACTCATGTTGAACTCCAATCACCCGAACAATCTTGATACTTGAGTTCTTTGGCCATGCAAGAACTTTACCTTTTGAAAATGCAACTTGGTACCTGTTGTGACCTTTTCACACATCGCCCCATTGCAAATGGGGACCCCCAGTAGTTTGCTTCTTTTTAGGGTTTTTCCTTTTGCAATGGTTTCATAAGGTCATTTTTTTGAGAGTTTCAAGTTAGATTTTTGAGTAAACACCCGAGCCAACTAGAGAATCCAAGCCCGAATCAGTGCCTAAACGTCACAGAAGTGCTCAGAAGGTCTGGAAGACGAGGATTGCCTGTGCTTTGAGTCAATTCTGACACTTCCTATTTTTTAGGGATTTTTTGTTTTTTTCATTTTTGGCATTTTTGGACCAATCTGGGATCCCATTTTTTTATGGATTTTGCTTTTTCTATTTTTAGAAAGTTAACCCTGGTCAAGGAGACAATATTTCCATTTTTAGAATCAAAATTAGGCCACCAGATGTGGAAATCAAGCCAAAAAATTGAAAAATCAAGAAAAGCATGGAAAAGCAATGAAAAATCAATTGAAAAATCATGAAAATCAGACCTCCAGAATGAGAAAATCAATAAAAAAATCAAGAGAAAAAGGCATGCAATTCATAAAATTTTTTTTTGCCTAAGTCTGGGAAATTCGCCCATCAATGGCAAGTTCGCTTGGAGAAAGAAGAAAATGGCTAAGGAAATGGAAAGACATCATGGCAAGTCCGCCCTTGTACTTAGAATGGATGGCAAGGAAGCTGCAAAGTCTGCCCTTCACATGGCAACGCATTAGGCAAGTCCGCCCTTGCTATGGCAAAGCCAATGTGAAGTCCGCCCCTCACAAGCAAAGGAAATGGCATAAAGTTTAGAAAGTTCGCCATGCCATGTCTTGGCTAGAAGAAAGTCCGCCCAAGAGGAGAGAAATGAGGGACGTCCAAGCATAAGCCAAGTCCGCCCTTGGCTAGGAAGGAAAGTGTCCAAGCACATGTAAAGTCTGCCCCATGTCATGGAAAGAAGTGGGTAAAGTCCGCCTAGCTTGCAAGAAGGAAGAAAATTAAAAATGTGGCTAGGTGAATACAAGTGGAAAGCAAGATATAAAGCCTGCCATGGCAAGATAAGGAAATGGCAAACTTAACTCAAAGTCCGCCCACCCCATTGATCACTTGGAAAAATGTTTACAAAGTCCACCATGAGAATAAAGTCAACTTAGGCAAGAGAAAAATCGTCCAAGCAAGAATAAAAATTCGATTTTGGCCTGAGAAAATATGCCTAGCACAATTTGAAGTTTGCCATGGCATAGGAAAAATAAAAATTTGGCGTGAGAGAAATAAAATTTGTTGGCAAGATGACTAGAAAATCCAACTTGGTTAGACGATAAAGTGAAATAACTTGGAGAATAAATAATTAGCCATGGATAAATTAAAGTGGCCATAATTGAATGGGTTGGAAAAAAAAGTAAAGTTAAAGTTTAATACTTTGGATAATTTATTCCGACACTTAGAAAAAAAATGCCTCGGACAAAATGAAATTCGCCACAGATGACTTGGAAGAAAATTCATTACACCAGGAAAAGAGAAAATAAATAAAATCTTGCCATGATTTGGAACTTGGAGAAATTGAATTTAATATATTGGACATTTAATATTGAAAAACACTTAGCAAAAAATTGAATTTTTGAACTTAGAGAAAATCAAAGGATTTTTGGTAAAGGTGGTGCTTGGATAAGCTTGCCATGAAGATCTTTTCGAAAATATTAGAAACTTGCCTTGATGAAGAGAAGAAAACAAATCGAAATCGAGAGGAAAAAGATTAAATTACTAAAACAAATCGAACTCTTCAGCCTTATAATGAGTTTCAATAACTCATTTTTCACACATTCGATTGAAGAGAAATTAATCTCTCTCAAAGATTGCAAGAAAATTGAGACAAGGTTGATTTTCTCAGTGGGAAGAGTAAATTTTCGTGTTGCAGGAAGTAATTTTTGGAGAAGTAAAATAATTCTTGGCTGAAAGTCGAACTTCTCAACAAGTTGGCACACTTTTTCATTGGATTTTTGGTTAAATTCTTTTAAGTTGGATTTAATTCGCAGCCAGAGGATTATTTCTGAGGTTTGAAGTTTTGTTGGCTAAGTTTCTCAATTCTTTTTCCATCTTATTCATTCTGGATGAGTTCTGGCAAAATTTTAATCAAGTTTGCCTACTTTCAGCTTGCTTTTTCACAAAAAATTTATCTTTTTAATAAGCTGAAAGTAAAATCTTTGAATAAAGGCACGAAAATAAATTATATTTAAAAGTCTCTGTATTAATGTTAATTCTTTTTTTTTTTACTTCAGGTTAATGACCACACCGGGAGAATCATCAAAGAAGGTGCCGATGAAGTTTGCCAGTAAAGGATTGCAGTGAGAGTCAAAAATCAATTCTAAATGGAAAAATATTGTAGACACTGATCTTGGGCATGTGGACTTCACGGAGTTCAAGAAGAGGATATACAGACACAATGGATTGCTGACATCAATTGCTTGATGGATGGTGAGGAATGGCATCTTCCAAGCAGCCGAATTCTCGCTAGCAGTAGAGTGTGTCGAACTGATGGTAGAGTGCGCTATTCATTATGATGCGCAGGAGAGGCAAATTGTATATAAGACTAAGGAGGACGCCCAAAAGTTGTATGATGGCCAATTTGAATTGTGTGCCACAAATATTAATAAATCATGGCTGGAGAAACCTAGACCATCTGACAAGAAGATGCCCAAGAAGTTGCGTCGGACAGACTTCAAGGAGGACTATGGGGATATTATTTTGATGTTGAACAGAATAGTAGACAATCCCCAAGGCGCGCCTTTTGAGTTGTGGATGTATTATTTTATTGATGAAATCACCTCCAGTGTCAGGATGTTCAATTGGTCCCGGATGATCAGTGATAATCTCCACGAGCAGCTAATCAATTTGGAGAAGACAAAGTCATTCCACATGGGCTCATACATCATCTATTTGTTGGCTAGAACATATAGATACTCGGGACTTATATGCAAAGGCAGAGTTGGCAATGGTGAGAACGAATTCAAGTCATATGACTGTTACCCGCAGCTACAACTCAAAGAGAAATCTCACTTCAGGCAGGCGCTCATGTATATCACAAAAATACTCCAAGGAGACAAAGTCATTCCTCATGTATATCACCAAAATACTCCAAGGAGGAACTCACCAAAGGTTGAGTCATGAGGCCAAGAGCTTAATTAGTAGATATGGATCCTTGTTTATCCAGTTTCCAAGGTTCACGTACATAAGGATCCAAGGATTCACTGGAAATCCTTATAGGCTTCCAATCTATCCTACAAATAGGATGATTTTGCTAGAAGTCCTGAGATAGCTGGAGACTTATCAGAACATCCAGAGGCCAAAGCAGAAGGCGGCTATCACTTTCCTGTTCTTCATTGGGAACATGACAGAGTCCTGTCCATCGACACAAGCAGCTGAAAGTGCCAGGTTTGAAATTCAATGGTATCCATTCATGACTTATCGGTCCAGGGACAACTTTGACCCTCATAATCACATTCGAACCGTGGATGGAAAAAGATATAAGCACCAAGTAGACCTGGAGGATTTATGGGCAAATGCTGCCGACGAGTATGAAGTTAGGAAAAAGTTATGGTCTAGACTACCGGTGGATTTGATGAGGGCAACTGAACTTTACCGAGTGCCAGATCAGGTAGAAGAAGATGAAGAACACGTCTAGCCGTGCTTTGATGAGAGCTGGCCTCTTCCTGCAGTGAAGTCGTCAGAACCTGAGCTTTCAGATTTGACTACGCTAATGAGGCCGGTGGTTAAGTATTCTTAGTGGTGGGTCGACCAACAAGTCTGGGAGTTAAGGCGAAAAAGAATGACGCTCACTTATGATTTGTTGAGTGAGACAGAATCATACTCCTCAAATGGAGGTGCATCCCACAATGATGATTTGGTTGAGATTGTTGAGAAGAGGAAAGAAGTGATTGCAAACATAGAGCCTGTCCAAAAGAGACAAAGGGTGGAGCCATCTTATTCCGCTGCATCCAGAAACATTGATGAGCTAGTGTAGGAGACCTGGTGTCTGTCAACCCTGACTACTAATGGCGAATGCAACTTTTTGTTTGTTTTTGTTGTTTTTTGATTTTTTTTTTGTGGTTTTTTGCAATAAGAAGAAATGGTGCAATTTTGCATAAAATGCTTCTAAAATTTATGATAAATTCAAGATTGCAATTTTGAAGTAAATGAACTCTTAAATTGATGCCAGAAGACCCTATTTATCTTGTAAATTGATTACAATAATAAATCTATGATGTAAGAGTAAAAAGGCAAGCATGCATGAAAAAGGCAACTTATTAAATGAGTAAGAAACTTGGTATTTATTGCAGCGATATAATAACCAATTGTAGCATTCCATGTGCACAATGGACAAAGATTTCTAGCTCCAAATTGATCACAAAGCCTCCAAGAAATTGTGCGACCTCAATAGAAGTGAAGATGCAATAAAAGGCAAGGCGTTTTAAGCTTTAGATCCACACGCCTTCCAGCTGAAAATTTATGGCTATGGCAACAAACAAAGAGGCCCTACGGCTGAGAAGAGAATTGCCAATATACTGAATCAAGAAGATATGAATCAATTCTTTGCTTTGATGAATAAGTTCTTCTCATACCCTTATTGATTCTTCCTCTGTAAGCACAAATATGACTTCTGAATAAAGTCAGCCTGATGGACAAGCTTCAACTGGTATTTCACAGCCTCATTATGTCTGATTCTGAAGAGGGAACGTTCTCCAAAATCCAATGATGAAGCGAATTTGCAGAAACCCTTGTTTCACAAACTCCAATGTTCTAAGAGAGAAAATAAGACAAATTAGAAGAATTCACAATGAAGTTCGATTTGTGTTTGATGAATTATATATATTCTCTTCAATAAGTCGACCCAAAAAAGCAACTTATTAAGCATTTAATAAATCATTAATTCGCCCTTTTTGAGACTTAGGCAAATTCATTAATAAATGGCGTCCCTTATAAATAAGTATTAAAACTTATTTAATATTAATATTGCTCCTCAATTATAAAGTATTGAATACTTTATAATTCGCCATTAATTAATACTTTAATATTTCATTAAAGTGACTTTATATTATAAAGTCAAATTAATAATCTTTTAATAATTATCAAATGCTCCAATATTCATTGTTTGCTCATCAAATTGTCAAACTGGGTCGAAACTGAGATGACAAACTGAACCAGGTGCCCCTGCTAGAAATAGTAACCCCTGTCTGCCTGACTTACTATAAATAGTAAGTGCCTGAATATCACTCTGTGAGTCTGTGCCAAGGCCCAAACCTGAATCAACTGATGGAGTAATGTCCCAAAACACAGGATAACTGCCAAAAGCAACCCTCTAAACACATCTGTCAGCCTACGAGGGTCTGAATGATAGGCTAACCCTTGAATCACCTGAACTGCCTAGGAAGGGGACATTACAGCTAGTGGCTACGGCGGACGAATTCTTGGCTGATATGATGATGCCTTCTCCAATTCAGGAGAATAACAATGAGCTGATCCAGTTGGATGACAACAAGCCCCCATCTCCTACGGGCACAAAAATACTGGGTTCGGAGAATGAAATGGACGTCCAAAATGATGATTTCCAAGAGGGAATGATTTCTGCTCTTAGAGGAGTTTTGGATATTCCAAGTACAAAAAGTATTCAGGAGGAAGATAGTATTGAGCAACCTACCATCCTTGACTGGTTAAAAGAAAGAATGAAGATACAGGCGCTAGTTGAGGTCCAAGAGGAAGACACTGCAGATTTCTTGGCTAGGTTAGAACAAGTTGCTGTGAAGAAGCTTGCCAAGAAATTCTCCATGATTCAGAGGGACGAAGCCGGCGGCCATACTGTATAGATTGCAGTGCCAACAGTTGACAAAACACAAGATGAAATTGCTCCCCATGAGTACGCCATTACCGCTATAGACCTGGGCCCAACAACAAAAGGCCAAGAAGAAGAATTGGATAACTCTGTCTCAACTATCAAGGCGAGACTAGAAAAGGAAGTGGCGAAGAAGAAAGAATACCAAGGTTACCCCAAGTTTCCGAGACGGGGACGGCGGGACGAGTCCTTAAGTTTCTGAATTTTGAGGCCAAAATTAGGGACTATAGGGGACGGCTATATAAAAATATAGGGAAATTTTAAATATTGATATGATAACATGGATAAGGCATGCATAATACACATTATAGAATATTAACATATAACATTTGTGTTCAACATCGTGCCAATACTCAATACGCATTCAAAATTAACATACACGAATCATGAAACAACCTCCAAGTTATGAATTATAAACTTATATCAAAATGCCCAAAGGCTACATTGCTGCCATATAGTTTTAAAGTTTGATATGAAAATCAAAATACAATATCGTATGTCAATAATGAACACAAAACAAACAAAGAGCACTGCTGCCCCTAATCATCTTTCGTAAGCACATCAAAATTAGAGTCATCCTTTGAGTCACTGCCACTGTGATGCTCCTCCTCAGCCAATGGAACCGCAACCAAACCCTCAGCTGTCTCCTCCTCATCTACCTGGGCCGCATCCTCGGGATCAATATCCCACCGTAGAGCTAGAGTTTGTCGATACTTTGGAGTTTGCCGATCCTGAAGCCGAAGAGCACTATGAATGGCCCACTAGCTTCTCCACTCGTCTAGAGGTAAGTCTATTCCTCTTGAGGGAGTGGATAAAGCTATACGTGGAGTAATTCCTCTCTGCAGCAGAGGCACTGGCAACCTGTGCAAGAAGGCAAGTGGCAAGTGTCTTCAACTGTGGTGTATCCCTCCCATGATAGGTCCACCATCCAATAGGGTTCGATTGAGCTAATATAGCTCTATCCAACGTTGCTTGTGGTTTACTCAAGTTTGGGCCATTAAGATTAGCAAAGTTTAGAAATTGTGACCGAAGTAGTGAAGCTTGCTCCGGTGGATAAATATTTTCAATGGCCCGTGTGAACCCATCTAAAACCTCAACATCATCATATGGAGGCACCCTACCATCCCTTGGTGCATACCATTTTGGATTTAGAGCAAAGGCAGCCATATGAAGCAGGGTGTTCATTGTATTCCACCTCCGCGTCACAATGAGCCTAATGTGTTGCTCATATAAATCCAAAGTGGGGTCCTTTGCCGAAATAACTTGCTTGATCTTCCCAAGCATACTATCAAATGTCTCATATATCTCTCCAAGACTAGGAGAGTCTGTATCAGCATATTTGATGACATCTACAATAGGTGAGATGAAGGAGCAAATATATTTGCAAAATGCAAACAAAAAGTTCTAAATAATTAGTTGACAAGTTAATTGACATGTTAGAAACTTCAAAAGCTGGAACATTGAACAATAAAATTAAAATATTAAAATCAGAAATTTAATATGAAAATCAGCCATCTAATATGTCTTACCTCACATTGGCCCACCAATCATCGAGGATCTTTTGTTTGATGGTTTTTCCTTGAGTAGAACTTGCATTAGGCCATCTAGTCCACTCAGCATTGACCATCATCAGTTGTAGAGGCTCATGCACCTCAAGCATCCTCTCCAACAGGATGAAGTATGTGGCATATCTACATTCATTAATTCAATGATTCATTAAAAAATAAAAATTTAAAACAAAATCAGATTATGAATACAAATTGAAAGTGAAACAAAATGAAGTAAATGGAATACCTTGTATCAACAGGTTTGAAAAACTCGTTTTTTGAAAATGTTTTGAAAAGAGCATGTGAGGTGTGGTGATTGCAAATGAACATCTGAATGTCTTTAGCTTTTGCCACCGTTTTCTTCACCCAATCCATCTTCCCTATGTCTTTCAATGCATTGTTCAATGCATGAACACAACATGGGGTCCAAAATATGTGCTTGTAATTACCCTCCACCATCAACCCAGCCGATTTGCACACACATGCTGAATCGGTGATCACGTGCACCACATTTGCAGCCCCAACCTCCTCTATGGCATCTCTCAAAATGGAAAATTGAAAGTCTACATCCTTACGTTTCCCTGAACAATCTACGGCTCTAAGAAAATAAGAACCATCAGGGCATGTGACTATGACATTGATGAGTGGCCGATGTCTACAATCAATCCACTCATCCATCACTATAGAGAACCCCGTCCTCATCCATGTTTGCCTCATCTCCTCCATTAACACATTAACTTTGGAGTACTGTTTGTCTAGGAGGGTGGTGCGTAGCTTATGATCTCTAGGGGGTATGAATGAAGGACCAACAGTGGCTATGTCTTTCACCATTTGTTTGAAATAAGAGGAACGGGCCACATGAAATGGAATGGCATGGGCAAAAAAGAATTTGGCAATGGAGGATTCAGTCGTTTCTCGTGTTTGGTTTTGAAACATGGACTCAACTGAGGCTGCCTTATCACTACCAATCACCTTCCTCTTTCCTCTTAAGATAACACTACTACCAATCGTGGAAGGACTAGGAGTAGTAGTAGGCATAGATGAATGTGAACTTGGGAAAGAAGGAGACCCACCTTGAACCCCACCATCATACTCCATTTGAATTTTTTGGCAATCTATAAATAGTGCATCTGTCAATGCAGGACACACTCTAACTCCATGGCCCACCTCACCCAAAAAATGAGACCCAACTCTTGCGTAGCTTCCCCTAAACTCCTTTTCACAAACATGGCAAAACCAAACCCTACTCCCCCTTGAATTTTTTTGTCTTTCACCATTGGCTGTCACAAATTGAAGGAATGGTTTTTTTTTGTCTAATGGGTGTTTTGCATAGTCCTTCATGGTTTTGGTATTGGTTGATGAAGGAGGGCATTGGGTAGGGGTTATTTGCTCTCGAGTTTCCCTTCTAACTTGTATTTCAACTTCACTATCACTCCCACCCTCACTGCTGCTCATGTTTTTTGTTTTTAGAATGCAAGTTTTGACTAAAAATACAAAAAAATGCAAAAAATCAGACTATGTATGCTTCATATTTTGCAAAAAAATGAAAAAAAGAAAATAGGGAAAGGAAATGCATACCTCTTTGGTGGATTTGCACTCCCAACAACACTATTTCAACCTCCTCTCCTCCTTCAAACTGCTGCTCCTTCTCCTTCAATGGTTGCAATTTTTTATCCTCTCAAACCCTTGGCTGCTCAAACAAACAAAATGAATAAAATGAGGTTAGAGAGGCCCTTTTTCCTTCATAAAAGAGTAAAAAACACTTTTGCCCACACATGCCACGTAGGCAGGGGCATTATTTTTTAATTTTATGCTATTTTTTTTAGTTTTCAACTTGCAAAACGTGGGGTATGGCTGACCGTCCCCGAGACGGTTGAGGGATGGCTCAACCGTCCCCCTTCCATCCCCGGGACCGATCAGTCGTCCCCCATTGGGTCAACGGCGTCCCCCTGTCCCCAAGACGTTTCCCACAAATTTCGAAAAACGGGGGATGGTCCCCTGCCCCTTTGCCGCCGCCTCTCGCACTGTGGACGCCTCGCAACCGACGGGATTTGGGGGGGGGGGGGGATGCGTCCCCGGGTATCCTTGAAGAATACAAGGAGGAGGTTGAGCGCTTGAAGGAGTATATTTGACATCTGACCCAACCACTCAACCGGGGTGATGTAGTAGCTCCTCCTCTTCTCAATTCCTCACAGGAAATAGCCAAGGATGTTGAAGAGGGAATGGTCATGACCAAGGAAGCCAAGGAATGGATGATAGGTAAAGGCATAGAAGCGTGTTCATTCATGGAGAAATTGACACTCGCCTATGGGCAGACTTGCTCTTTCCTTTCCAGACTGGATGCCATGGCAGAAGTTTGGGACAACCTCCCAGATATTCAGAAGAGGCTCATTCCATGCATCAAAGTACTGAAGGGCGTCCCAAAACATGAATTGATTGAAGGAAAGGTAATTGCAGCAGGTGCCGCTTATGACTTCCACCATTGGTATTGTGCATTGACAATACGAAGTGAGGTTTTGGAGAAAGCTAAGGTCGATGGACTCAGAGTGGAGGAGCAAATTTGAGAAATTTAGAGGAAGATTTACCTCATAGCTGTGGATGTGTTTGATAAAGAGATTGTTTGAGAAAATGACATGCAGCTAGAGAGACTGGAGAGCAAAGTTTAGGCAATCTTTTTCTCTACCACAGGGGTGATTCTAAGGTAGGATTTCACAAGGGTGGCGAATCTCTTATCCATTCGAGATGCCTTCCTGAAGCAAGAACTAGAATGGGAGAATGCTTTTGCCGGATGTGGTGAGGGCTTGGAGAGCCTGGAATTCAAGATGAGCGTGCTACCACAGGGCACAATGGAAGAAGTCATCCAGATCGTGTCCCGGTTCGTTGAACACACTGCTGCTCAGGAGGATAGGGACGAACTCCCTTGAAGATAGCTCCAGACTCCACTTCTCTCTCTGTTCACTCATTGTTTACTGATGTTATTTTGGGTAACCCTAATTAGGGTTGAGGTGTTTTATTCTTGGCCGTTGATGTTGTTTTAATCTTGGCCTTTCATTTGCTCTTGAAAACTCTATATAAACTCTTAAACTCTCATTTTCATTGTGTGAAGAAAGTATATGACATTGTTGCGTTTTGCTACTTCCGATAATAAAAGCTTTTATGCATGATTTGCTTTGAATTGCTTTTATTGTCAAGTGGTGTGCAAGGTTGCATAACTTCTTTAACCATAAATCAGAATTAGATAGAACTTTAGATTACAATTAAAGATAGAATTTGCTTTGAATGTTTGTTAAATGAATGCAAGATTTGATAGTATAGATTTATGGTGAAACATTGCTCATACTTTCTTTGGATGGATGATTTTCATTCAATACGTAAAGTTAGCCTGAGCTTGTGATTGTGGATGCTTAACTTTAGTCTTATTCAAGACATGAAAATTATAATCACACCCTTTGAAGATTGCACCCACTTTGTGTAGTTGTCCCAGGGAGGTGAAGCAAAGCATGGTTACTCGTTTCACCTGATTTTTACTGTCTCTGGAATTCCTAGGGATAGATTAGAACCTCTAAACCCTTATCCTTTTACATTTTTTTTGAGATCCCAAAAATGAAAATCGCAACAGAAGAAGCACTTAATGATAAATCCGTCTAAGTCTTGAACTTGTGAGGAATTCCTTAACGTAAGTCCCTTTGTTTATTACCAGCATATCACAACGCCCATTGAGCTTATCCACATGTCATGACTTGACGAAAGAAACCTTGGAGTCGCCATATGATCTTCTTGCAATCTTAGCATACACGGTGATTTTGTTCAAGAGAGGATAGAGTGTCTTTGGACATTTTATTCTGTGTGTTCGGTGGATGATAAAACGTACATCAACAATACCCCTTGTCTTCCAGGCTGAGATAGAGACAAGATTCCGCTTGATACCTAGAACAAATAGGACATCACTCAACTGCAAGGTAATGTCAGAATCCAAGTGAAGAGAGGAGGTCCCAACTCCTTTTACAGAATAACTAGCATCATCTCCAATAATTACATGAACACTAGAATCTCTCTCCACCAAATTAGTTAGATGCTCTCTAAATCCGGTGATGTGGTGAGAAGCACCACTATCAATCAACCACGTATTGTTGTCGGTAGGCACATTGCTTGAAAGAGCAAAATAGAATAAGAAACCACCTGAATCATTTTGCGGAGAGATCTCACCAACATCTGCAATGGAACCCTGCTGCTTAGGCCTAGTTGGACAATCCTTTGCATAGTGACCATACTTGTCACATCTAAAGCATTGAACACGAGATAGATCCTTCTTCTTCTTGAATGCAGGAGCACCATTAGATCCCTTATCTCTATTCCTCTTGAAATATCCTTTCTTTCCTTCTTTCCCTTTCTTCTTCGAGGATTGTGCGTCAAGAACATGAATGTCTTCATTAGTAGAGCTTTGACCAATACCTCTCGTAGCCAACATAGACTCTTCTTGAATACAATCTGCCCTCAAACGATCAAACTTGGGAAGTTTCGATCTCACATTGATTCCTTGAATGTAAGACTCCCAAGATGAGGGAAGACCATTAAGAGCTAACATGGTCAAATCCTTGTCATCAACAATGTGTCCAATAGTAGAGAGCTGATCTCTCAACTCGACAATCTTCATGAAGTAAGCAATGACGGATTCTCCTTTCGTCATCTTGACATGATGAAGTTGTTGCTTTAATGCAAGTGCACGACTTGTGTTGTTGATCTCATACATCTCCTCCAAAGTCTTAAGCATCTCTCTTGCCGTTTTCAACTTGGAGATGATTGGAACAATATGGTCCAACATGGAATCAACTAACATCTTCTTCGCCTTAGTATCTCTCTTCTTCCATCGAGTCTTCTCTTCCTCATCAGTAGGCTCGGGGACTTTGCTCTCCGCGAACTCGGCTAACTCATTTTCCTCCAAGGCGAGCATAACTCTGAATCTCCAAGATGTGAAATTAGTTGCTCCCTCAAGTCTATCTTCGATCTTGAGTCCGTTCACCATCTTGATGATAAGATAGATGTGATCAAAGATGAGAAAGAGAAAGAAGAGTATCGCTGCTTGACTAAATCTGATCAAGATCTTCCTTATACCTGCTTTGATACCATGTTAGGTTTTATGATCATATTAGATATGCAGAATTTAATTCAAAAATCAGACACAATAACACAATAGATACCCTGGGAAAACCCTCCTCTTGAGGGAGAAAAACCCAGCAACAATATATCACTTATATATTGATTAATAATGAATGTCTCCTTTACAAAGAGGCCGATATGAAGGCCAAGAATAAGCACCACAAACAGATGCTGACAAAGTAATTAAGTAACTCAGCCTTCAATGGATATATCAATCTGCACTTGATATCTTCTTACTCCTTCAACTCGCACTAAGGATATCGAACTATAATGAACAATGGATGGATCTCAGATAAATACAATTCATGGGAAGAGACACACCTCTTCACAATACAAAGTCGACCACCAAAGAACATGACCCAAATGGAATGGCGCAATTATCAAGGAGAGTCGGCCTCAACAAATAATAATTGTTATTAATAAATAAATATTATTTATCTATCCAAGTGAAGCGCCTCTTCACTTAAGTTGTCTCCAATAAATGAAATAGCCGATGGCTATATTTTATTTATTGCTTGATTTAAATTCATGGGCTGGAAATAAGAGGCCCGCGGCTGCTAATAACATCAACACCTAGGCCTAGGCCAATCCTGAATTGCCTTGATCTTCTCCTCATCAACACTAACCCCTTGAGCACTAATCGTATGCCTCAAACACAAAATTTCCGTCAAACCAAACTCACATTATGACATCTTGGCATGGAATGAATGCTGCTCAAGTATGCCAAGCACCTTATCTATGAGCTTCAAGTGATCCTCCCATGACCTACTATAGATCAAGATGTCATCAAAGAAAACCAAAACAAATTATCTCAATTGTAGAATGAATACCTGATTCATACATGATTGGAAGGTAGCGGGGGCATTGGTCAAACCAATCGGCATGACCAAGAACTCATATTGCCCATAGTGACACTTGAAAGTTGTTTTATGCACATCTTCCCCCATTCTTATTTGATGATACTCTGAATGCAAGTCAATCTTAGAGAAATATACTGCAGCATGAAGCTCATCTATCAACTCATCGATCTTGGGAATGGGATAGCGATTTTTGATTGTCCTCTTATTGAGTGCTCTATAGTCAATGCACATCATCAATGTCCCATCCTTCTTCTTGACCAACACCGCCGATGAGGCAAAAGGGCTAGAACTCGAACGTATATGCCCCATGTCAAGTAACTCCTTAATTGTTTTCTCTATATCCTCCTTATATGCTTGCAGATGACGGTAGGGTGTAGTGATGACTAGTTTTGCCCCTTCCTCAAGCTCAATCACATGCTGAAAACCCTTCTTTGGAGGTAGACCATGATGTATATCATCAAAGACCTTACTATAATTCTCCAAGATGGGTTGGATGTCAACATGGAAGGTCTTCCCTTCCTTGGAAGGCTGTGTATTCATGATCAAGCATTTGACTGCCCAAGCAACTTGATCTCTATGCAACGCCCTCTCCATACGCTTGGCTGACACCACATAGGGCATGCATTGGAAATGCCACGAAGGACTACCTCCTTCCCGTTAGATTTGAACTTAAGCTCCATCGTTTGATAATTTTGTGTGTATTCTCCAAGTGAATGCAGCCATTGCACTCCAAGAACCATCTTGGTGCTGTTGTGACCTTTTTCACACCTCGCCCCATTCAAAATGGGGACCCCTAATTTTTGCTCCATTCTGGTCTTTTGTCTTTGGTTCTTCTCTCTCTCTCTCTCTGTCTGTCTCTTTTCTCTAGTCTGCCTTTCGAGGGACGTTCCCGTCTGCAAGCTTAAGCGTAAAATTGATCGAGTCTAAAAATTAGGGTTTCATTTTTCCTGGTCAGTCCGAGGTCAAACGAAGTGAGTAAATTGAAAAAGCTTAACGTTGTTGTCATGTTCCCAGCAGGCTCTCAGCAAATTTTCATCAATTTGTGGTAACTTACTATTTTTAGTAAGTGTAAATTACAGGCAATCTGTCAACATTTTTGAGATTCCGACAGTCACATTGTTTGAGCACATCAAGCTACTCACGTGCAAAATTTGCAAAACAACAACTTTCTATTTTTTAGCAGTCCGACTTTTCGGCACAAATTTCGGGCTCGGATGTATTTTTTCTTTGCATGTTGGCATATTCCTTATGGGTTTTTTCGAGACCTTCGCGATGATATAACATGCAAAACGAGACGACAACTTTAATTCAGTCTTCCGAGGCTATTTTTAGGGTTTGCATGTCGGGGTTTCTTTTGCATGTCGGATGATTCACGATGGGTTTTTGAGCTTCGCGATGGTGTGACATGCAAATGAAGATAACCACTCGATAAGGAACTTACATTTTTAGCGTCCCGACAACTTCCAGTTCAGAATCACGAGCTGATCGCAGTGCCACAGAAACGAGAGCAAACAGAGATCTTTTGATACGCATGCAGAGTGAATTAGGGTTTCCAGCTTCGGAGCCTGAAAAGAGGGGCAAAAAGTCAGAATTTTCGAAAACCGGTGTAAACCACCGCGATCAGCATCCTTCAGGCTATCTGCTAGTAAAATTTCAAGTCAAACAGAGTACTTACTATTTATAGTAAGTCAATTTGGAAACTGGCTAAAAATAGTAAATCAGGCGCATGCGGTGATGTCAATAGACAGGTCACGTGGTGAGGAACACCTCTTTCAAATTTCAGGACAATCGGAGCAGTGGAACTATCAGAAACAAGCAGTTACTATTTATAGTAAACCACCTCCAGAAATGGGCTAAAAATAGCAGGGTGATTAAAAATGGTAGTGTCAACAGAACAACAAGATCATAAGGATGCAGTGTTCAAAATTTCAAGTCGTTCCGAGCTTCAGAGATGCAAATTCAAAGGACTTACTATAAATAGCAGGGCATGAAGGCTGGCGAGAACGAGAAAAAAATTCTAAGTCTAGAACTCCATCCTGCTGCCATGGTGAAATGCGCCCAGTTGATGAGGAGGCATGGAAAATTTCTAAGAGTCAAGTTCGTCCAGTAGACATGGCAAAATGCGCCCATCTAGCAGTAAAGTCAAAGAGGGTCAACACTTTTCATCCCTCTGCCTAGCCATAATGCGCCTTCAAGCATTTGCCAAGCACAAAAATTCTAAGTGTCAAAGTTTATCCTCCACCCCCTTCAAAATGCGCCCATGCAGCAAATGGTCAAAGTAGTCAAAGGTTTTCATCCTTCTCCTAGGCCTAAATGCGCCCAGCTTGCATTCAAGATGATTAAAATTTTTCTAAGTGTTTGATATCCACCTGCCACCCCTAAATGCGCCCATCCTCCTCCTATCCTCATATGCGCCCATGCTGCAAAGATAAGTCAATGGCGTTATAAATTCATCCTTCACCATGCCTAAAATGCGCCCACCTCTCAAGTCAAAGAGTCAAACGTGTTGTTAGAGGCTTTATCCTTTACCCTATGCTAAATGCGCCAATGCTAAACAAGGAGTCCAAGGTGGTCAAAGGTGGCGTTGAAAAGTTTATCCTTCAGCACACATGATATGCGCCCAAATCAGGGCATGTAAAGACAAAAATGAAGAAGTTAAAAGGTCACTAAGGCGTTGTAAATGCTTCAGCCTTCACACATGTGATATGCGCCCAAGCTGAAAGGTAAATGAAGAGTGTGAAAGTAAAGCGAAAGGATAAAACTTGCTATGTGATATACGCCTAAGGTAAAGTGTAAGGTGGTGAGATAAGTGCCAAGTGATGAAATTACTAAGGCGTAGACTTAAAGCATATCTCCCTTGACATGCAATATGCGCCATGTTAAAATGAATATAAGGTGAGGCGTGGTAAATAGGATAAAGTTGTTAGAGTGATGAATCAAACATGCTAGGCGTGGAAAGTTAAAATGTCCTCCTCAAATATAAAATGCACCCAGAGGGAGATTAAAGAGTAAGCTAGGCGTTGGATTTTTTTAGGTGTGTTGAAAATTCCTCATAAAGTGCCAAATGCGCCCAAGTGTGTGGGGGTAGTGGGTGATAGAAATAAAATATGCTAAGCGCCCTCAGGAAGATTTTCTAAGAGAAGTTGATGAATTTTCTCATCACAGGCAAGATGATCGAAGTTGAGTAAAAAAATTTTCTAAGGCAAAATTTTCAAAAATGCTAAGTGATTCAAATCTTCCAAGGCGAAATATTTTGGGAAAAACGCCTAAGTCTGATGAGTGATGAATTTTCCTGAAGTCCGAGTGAAGTTGCCAGTGATGAAGTCAGAAGGTGCCAACATTGCAGGATGAATAAAAAATTTTAAGTCAGAGCAACAAAATTCTCAGAGGGGATGAAGAAATGAAATGAATTGTTGAGAGTTATTTTTCAAAGGTTCAAAATTCCAGAAAATTAAATGAACCCGTTCGTTGGGTGCCCATGGGTTCGACGCGTTCTGAAAGAAATTTTCTTCTGGGTATCGAAGATTATCGATGAGGAATGGATTTTAAGGTCTTCCACGACTTGTCGAGGATTTTGGGATGAAGATTTTAAATGGGTACCAGGTTGATGAATTTCCTAAGGGAAATTTGAAAATTTTTAAGGCAAAATGAAGAAAATGTGTTTTCAAGGTGAAATCCTCCGGATGATGAATATTGAAAGGAACTGCCTAGGTGAATTTGCTCAAGTTCTTCATGAAGATAATTTTCTTGAGCCAGAGATGAATAAAATCAAGGTTGTCAGAGCTCCAGCAGCTGAAATGAATTTCTTGAAGATGCAGTTGAAGTTAATATTGTCAAAGATGATATGCCCTTGAGGAAGATGGGTTGAAAATTTGGCTAAGGAATCATGATGAAGGCAAAAGTCGGCTAGTGAAGGCAACAAATCCTTGGAGATCAAAACTTGGTAAGTAAGTTGAGTTTATGTTGTGATGTGTTCTAATACTCTTCTCCTTGCATGTTTTGCAGGAGGAATGTCAAGGCTAGAGCACGATGACTTGAAGTGATGAAGCATGATGATATTACAACCTTCGGAAGGAGATAAAGTTATGAGTTTCACATGAAGGAAGAGAAAGTTGCAAGAAAATGGCTAAGTGTTGAGGCTCAAGTAACAAAGAAGAAACGTTTTCAAAGCTTAAGATGGAGAAAAGAATGTAAGTTCGAGCGAAGTCGAAGAACAACGTCAAGAAAGAAGATCGAGAACAGTGTGAACGCGTTTCAAGATTGGAATCTTCTACAAGGATGATGGTGGACATTATGGCTCATTTATTACCCCCCTCTCCTTTGTGGCGGTTTTTAGGGCAAATCTTGTTTAGGGCTGAGGTGGCACGATCTGGGCCATCCAGCCGATTGTAACCCTAGCCGTCTTTTGGACTGGGCTAACTATAAAAGGGGGAGTCCCCCTCATTTGTAATCTCATTAGATTTAGAGGTAGAAGCAGAGCTTAGAGGAGTAGAGAGAAGTTGATAGGGTAGAACGTAAAGTAGTGTAGATTGAAAAGGAAGGAAAGTCTTCCCTTTGGATACTTTGTAAGAAGTTGTCATGTATGCTTTCATAATAAAAGAATTTTCATTGATGGTGAATTCTTCTTTGTTGTGAATAGTTGTTGAGGCTTCTTCGTCCTTCCAATTCACTTAGCATCTTGAAGTAGCATAAAGTAAAGTAGATTTCATTTCATGCTAGTACTTAGCAATTGTGGAACATGGTGTTCAATTTGAACAAAACTTCGCTCGTCCATACCACTAGCGGGCTCGCTGACGGTGGGTTCGCCTTGCGTGGTCAACTGGAACTTTGTGAAACTTAACTTCGATTATGGTTTATATGCTGGCATGCGTCGTTGTGATGGTGTCTTCATGTTAAATCGTGACCTGAACATCTTAAGTCACTCCTCTGAAGATTGCACCAGTTCCGCGGAAGCTGTCCGAAGTGAGGCAAAACGGAGCTGGGTTGAAGCTTGTGAGAATTGATCGCCATGTCCCACGCCTTAGAGTAGACTAGAACATTCTTATCCCTACACCCTTTTAAATTCAGTTCATTTCTGGTTAGGATTAGAAAACTTGTGCTCAATCGCCAAATCATTTGAATTACATGAAATCCCTTAATCCACTGTCTGTTGTTAGCTGTCGAACAGTTGTGTAAGTCCCCTCGTGAGAACACAGCAACTCACATCAAACCAACTGAGGGTATTCTAAGTATTTGGAACCTTGGAGTTGAAAGCATGATCTTACTCGCAATCTTAGCATGCTGAATACTTTGTTCAAGAGAGGATAGGGTATCTGTTGGGATACTTTATTCTGTGTTGGTGCGGTCTCAAAAACCACGTCAACAGGTGCTACCTATGCCAATCACATAAAAGTCATCCCTCATCTTATGATCGCCAAGAGTCAAATTCAGCTGTTGAATCCTTCAGTTGCAGGGTAGAGTGTAGCCATCAGCCACTGTGACGTTGAATCCTTCAAAGTCCTTAGTCTTCAATCCCAACTTAGCCACCAACCACTCATCAATAAAATTGTGGGTACCTCCACTATCAATCAAAACAATCACTTGTTGCCCTTGTAAGACTCGTTTGTATCAAAAGGAATGATACCTTGGTGCTCCAAATAGGGCTACAAGTGTCCCTCCTGGATGCCCCTCCTCTTTAGATTCATGCTCTTCTTCAATCACAACTAGTTTTGGACTAACAACTTCTTCATAGTCCTCATATGAAACTACCTCAATGTAATGTATATGACCCTTCCCCAAACAACGATGACCTTGCTGCCATGGCCCCTTACAATCGAAACATAATTTCTTCCTTTGGAGCCCATTCTTAGATATGTCCGATTGGTTGGGTTTGGGTGGTACCATTCTTGGAGGAGGAATGCATCTTTGAGGAAACTTCTTGGTCACAACGGGAGTTGCCTTGCTAGAGTATGATTTGCCCTTAGTTGCTGAATCTTCCAAGTTCAAAGCTCTCCTAATGGCATCTTGTAGTGAGCTAGGATCAAATGCCTCCACCAAATCTTTGAGGGGTTTGGATAGGCCTTCAACAAAGAGGACTATGAGTCTTCTTTCCGTCACATTTGGAACCATCACTACCAATCTCTCAAACTCCACAACATAATTCTCCACTTTACCTTCCCTCAGCTGTGCTAATTCCTGGAAATGGATTTCCAAATCCTTCCTTTCAAATCTCTCTGTCAACCTCTGACTGAATCCATCCAATGTTTTGATGGAATCGTGCCCTTGTGTCACCATACCATGATACTGTAATGTCCCCTTCTCAACAGTGATCATTGTAGTTGACCATTAGCCTATCCCGGAGGCCCGTAGGCTAGTCAGAAGTAGAAATTAGGGTTTCCTATTTTCTAGGGGGATGTTTTGGTAGTTTTGGAGGCTTGCATGTTGGAGTTTTATAGTTCTGATTTTGGATTCCTTCTGGGTTTTCGAAGAGCCTCGCAGTGGTGTGACATGCAACTGAAACAAAGGACTTTCCCGGACTTAATATTTTTAGTAAGTTGCGACGGTTGTTCAAAATGTGGTTAAAATGCATTTGGACACACTTACATTTTTTAGCAGTATGCTATTTTTAGTCAGTGCTATTTTTAGTAGTGGCTATTTTTAGCAAGTTTTCAGTAGGCTAGTTTTGAGGATAATTCAGGCAAGTTAGTTTGAGCAGTTTTGGTCTTCAGCACTTTTGAGCTATTTTTGGTAGGTCTTCAACTTGAGATGGGTGCTTCCTTTGTTGAGGTAAAGTATTTTATAAAGTGAAATAATATTAAGGCTTGGTGGACGCCTTAAAGGAGGAATAAGTGATTTTTTATATTTCACTTTATACATTGGATGCCTAACTTTGAAGATTATTTGGATTTTAATAAAGTTTATTTGTCTTCATGTGATGGACGACTTGAGAAAGGGGTGAAATGAAATGCAATTTGCAAAATAGTGCAAGTGAATGTGAATTTGGATTAGGCATCCATCTTGGAGGGAGATTGAATTTGAATTTGGAGACAAAAGGCTATAAATATGTGTGTTGGCCTCATTCTTGGCATCCATGAAGAATTTGTAGTGAAGTGCTGTCGAAATGGTGATTGAATTGCTTCGAGGAATGCATACCTCCTAGCTTATACTTAGTTTCTTGCTTGAAAGATAACAACTAGCTAAGTGAGAAGGCTGTTCTTTACACTGGAGAACAAATTGAGCAATATGGAGAAGTTTTATATTGATATTTTCTGATGTTTTGGTGTGTCTTTACAGTTTACAGGTTGCTGGTTTGAGCCGTAGGTGGTTTTCACTCATAACTTTTTAGGTGATTTTTTTGTTGGTTTTGGGCAGTGTCTCATTCTCTTGCTATGGCCTAGGTGTCCCTCTCTGCTAGTTTCCAGATTTTTTGGTGATGTCTATGATTTTATCTTGCAAGGTCGCCCCTCTTGAAGGCCGTACCATGCCTGTCTATGCCTTGGAATTCGTGCTACATCATTGAGAGGTGTTTGTAGCAGTTTGTTGGTCTTAGCTTGGTCGCCATCACTCTTAGAGTCTATTGCCTTTTATTTCACGTGATTTGGAGGAGTCTTGAGTTAGTTAGGAGTATTTTAGTGAGTTTTCTAGTTGCTGGTGTGTGTTTTCAGTTTGCTGGTCAGTTATATCAGATTTGTTAGGAGTTGGAGTTTTGGCTTGATTTTTATGTTTGAGAGTCTTTTGGAGTTGGAGAGACATTCTATATCATTTGCAGCACTTTGACATCTATAATACTTGACTCTTGTAGGATTCTACTTCTTATTGTAATGCTGATTCAATAGTACTGAACAACCCTTTAATACTTTTGCAAAATCTCTATTGTATACCCACTTTTAGTGGAAGAGAGCAGGCCTCGCCACTCTGTTTACTTTCCTTGCATAAGCATTTTCATTCCCACCGTTTGGTGGAAGAGATAGGCCTCACCATCTTTACTTTCTATACTCCATTTCTCATTTGTTGATCGGCTGAGCCGTTACTCTACTCTTGTTGAATAAGTGGCCAAGTTGCGTACTTTGTATTTCCACCATTCAGATTTCAAGTTAACGATCCTTGGCGCCATATGCTCACACCTCGACAGTCATTGGGATCTTGGTGTACATTCTTGGTGTAGGGTTACATTCCAATGTTGGTTTATGATTTCTTTAATGTTAATAGGTGAAACTGCTTGTGAAAAATTGAAAAAAATTGTAAGGGGGCCATCTCAGATACCACCATTCATGGGCCAAACCCTCAAGATGTAAGGTTGCAAATTTGATGGCTTCCCCTTCATACATTGAGTTCAAGGAGAAATATGTGTCTAATTTCTGCAACCATGCCCTTGCTGATGAACTCCCAAAACCATCAAAAACTGGAATGGTGATCTTACCTAGGCGATGTTAGATGTCTTTCCTATCTTCACACCTTCTCCTCCTATGCCCTCTTCTTGTGTAGTGTACCTGTTTTCCGGTCTGCTTAAGGAATAATCATTACTTCAATTATTTAATGTTACGAGGCAAAAAGTGCAAAGTAAAAAGGGTAATATTAAATAATTATATTAATGGGTTATAAAGTGACTTAAGTGAAAAATAAAACATCAAGGAGTCACATCAAGAGGTCACATCAAGGGGTCACATCAAGGAATATTAAAATATTCTTCTAAAAGCTTGTTGAACACTCTTCTTGGGTCTTTCTAGAAGATCAAGGAGTTCTTTATAAAGGGGAGTTGAGAGCTCATTTGACATGGCTTGGTTTATCATTTCATTTTGAGGGTTGAAGTTGAGGAGCTCTTTGGAGTTCAAGCCCTAGGAGGGTTTTTCCTACAGGTTCCAGCTTAGCTAGTGAAACTATCTACCCTAGCTGGTGTTGGTGGATTCATTCAGGATTCACACTTGGGCATTCAAGCAAATTCATGAATCTTCTTTGGAGATAATTCTGAAGGCTGAAGTTGCAAATCTGCTTGTCTTAGAAGCTAAGTAATTTATGCAATAGCTGATGTATTATTGCATGTTTTTGAATTATTGCAATATCTGGTTTATTATTGCAAGAGTTTGAATAATTGCAATAGCTGATGTATTATTGCAATTCTGAATAAGGGTTTTTAAATTATTGCAATAAGACTATTTACCTAATTGTGCTGATTGCATTATTAACCCCAGAGAAGTTCGAATAAATAATTAGCGGACAACAATGTGATAGTACTCTGTTCTTCCAGTTTGGAGGTACTTGGTCAGGTGGTAACATGGAAAATGTAATTACTGATTTTCATGTGGTAACCTGATGAACTCTGTATATTTCTCATTCCCTCATTAGTTTAGATAACTCACCTTTCTTGCTTTTTGGTAAAAAGCATACCCATAAAAGTTTATACACTTCATCATACGAGGGAGCTGTCCCTCTAAACACAAACGTAAATTGTTAAATAACTTCTCCAACTATTGGTAAATTTGCTACTGCCCTTTGGGCAAATCAAAGTTATTTCAGAGGCAATAATTGCAGTGACAAATCTGTATACCAACAATTTTTTTGGCGACTTTGCTGGGGATTCAAAAAGACTATTTAACTAATTGTGATGACTGCATTATTAACTTCAAAGAAGTTTGAATAAATACTCAGTGGACTACAATGTGATAGTACTCTAGTGTTAATGAGTTCTCTAGATGGCCATTTGCAGTCTTTTCCTCTCCAGATCCTTGGCGTAATCAGAGGCTTTGTTATTCAGAGGTGTCTGGCTTCGTTATGATGCACTTACTATTTATAGTAAGTCAGTTGAGTGTTAGGCCAACCTTACTAATTTTGGCAAGTTGCCTGGGTGAGCAATGGTTTCAGTGGATTACCTCTTGGCATTGATGGAATCAAGAAATAATGATTATTGAGGGAGTTATTTTTTATTTAATTATTATTAAAGTAAGACTTTAATAATAATTAATTATAAAGTGCATATCATTAATGAATTAAGTCGACTTTATAATTAAGGGGGTCATTAATAATATAATAGTTTAAATATAAAGTGACTTGGATATAAGCACCCACTTTATGAGATAATATAAAGTCACATCAAAAGCAAGTATTAATGATATTAAATGATTAAAAGGGTCTTAGTGGAAATCAAGCCACTTTGGAGAAGATATAAAAAGGTTTCAAAAAGCAAAGGCAAGGATTATTGATGAATGTTTTCAAAGACTTAGCTTTTTGCTGCTTGCTGTTGGAGGAGAAACCAAGGGTTTTTTCTGCTTCGAACCATTTCCTGAATTGACCTGTTTTTCCTCTCAACCACCCCATTCTGTTGAGGTGTCCTAGCAGTTGAAAATTGTCTTGTAATACCAGATTTTTCACAAAAACTTACAAAATCATTAGAGTTAAACTCACCTCCATTATCTGATTGCAAGCATTTGATTTTCAATCCCTTCTCATTTTCAACCAAAACTTTAAAAACTTTGAACTTCTCCAATGCTTTTGATTTTTCCTTCAAAAAGGCCACCCAAGTCATACGTGAGTAGTCATCAATTAAGAGCATAAAATATCTCTCACCTTGCAAGCTTGTCTGTGTTGGTCCACATAAATCAGTATGAACCAACTCTAGAGGCATTGTACTTGAGTACTCCTTTGTTTTGAAACTCCCTGGCAATCTTTGCACACAATGTCAGATGGTTTAGTGAGTTTTGGCAAGTCTCTCACCACCTTCTTCTTGCTAATTTGAACAAGGCTGTCAAAATTTATATGACCAAGTATCCTATGCCACAACCAAGATTCATCAAGTAAACTCAAACAACAAGTTTCACTTTTATCATCATCAAGGATATATAAGTTATTCGCTGCCCTACTGGCTTTAGCAATATCAACACCATCTTTACTAATCTTGCAACAATCAGAACTGAAGGGTAAATTGTGACCTTGATCACACAATTGATTGACACTAAGCAAATTATGTTTCAAGCCTTCAACAAACAACATATTCTCAATTTTAGTCTTTCCATCATTCAACATTAGAGTACCTTTACCAGCAACCTTAGTAGATGAGTTTCCTCCAAATCTTACCTTACCACCATTTGATTTTTTAAGAGTTAAGAACTTACTCTCATCTCTGGTCATGTGTCTGGAACAACCACTATCCACATACCAAATGTTCTTCTCACTTTGTGCAAGAAAAACTGTTTGAACAATCAGAGATTTTGGTTTAGCCTCTTTTTCTTTCTTCTTCCAAACTTTGATTTCCTTATCCTTGCTCTTTGTATCTTTCATTGAGAGATCTGCCCTGCCACTCTTACAAAACCTTGCACTATGTCCAACATTATTACATTTATAGCAAACGTAATTATAGTCCCTTAAAGAAGCAAAAGAGTTCTTGTTTGCAAATTTGAAATTATTTCTAAAAGACACCCTACAATTTGCTGGTTTGTGTCCAAAATAGTTGCAAGCAAAATAGTAACCATGAAAGAATGAATGATTAAACCTGGTTAGGTGTGCTTGTCTAGCACTGAAAGGTTGTCTGAAACCATTATTTCTGATTTTTGTAGAAGAATTCCCTGAGCTCTCATCGTTAGAAACCTGCTGTTCTTCTTTTGAAGATTTAGAACATTGACCTACCTTAAGACCAACTCCACCTTTATTAATAGATTGTTTTTGTGAGGCCAAAAGATCATCCAAAAACAGAATTTTTTTTTGATTTATACTTTCATGGTTTAGTAGAGTTGAAGATTTGTCAAACTTTCTAAGAAAAACAATCTTGAAAAACAATCTTTGTTTCAAGTTTCTCACAATTTTCTTCTTTTAGCTTGATCTGATTTTTCAACTCTTTTTGAATCTTCTCTGCTTCTTCATTCTGGATCTTCAAATCAACGATCAGTTTTCCAGCTTCTTCAATCTGATTTTTCAGATCAACCACCTTCTTTTCTGCATCCTTGAGCTTGTGACTTGGCAGATTTTTCTTCACTTTCTTCTTTGAGCAGCAGCTTCAAGTTTTGATTTTTCTTTCTAAGTTTTTTAATCTCACTTAAAGCACTAATTAGTTCTGCTTCAAAATCAACTTCAACTTCTTCATTATATTGCTCATCATCAAAATCTTCGTCTTCATTCTTAGGTGAATTTACTTCTTCAGCCATAAACAAAATTTCTTCTTCTGAACACATCACTAACTTTTGATGCACTATCATGATCATTTGAATAAAAACTTTTAGCAGTTTTCTTATGCTTATTCTTCTTACCTTGATACTCCTTAGAATGTTTTGATTTCTTTTCACAATTGCTGTCCTCATTCTTCTTATAGGGGCATTTTGATGCATAGTGTCCTATCTTTCCGCAATTGAGACATTTAAAAGACAACTTGCGCCTTTGTATTTATCGGAACCCTTCTTCAATTTTCGCGTGAAATATGCTTCTTCTAAATCAGAATTATCATCCGAACTGTCACTTGATACTTGTTCCTTTTGTTTGCCTTTCTTTGATGCTTTGAAAGCTGTCTCTTTCTTTGATGAAGATTCAATATTCATTCTCATCTCATAAGTTGTCAATATACCGTGAAGCTTGTCAATTGACATTTGGTCAAAATCAACCATCTCTTCTATAGCAGAAATCTTTGAATCAAATCTTAATGGTAAAGACCTTAAGATTTTCTGAATAACAACACTATCTTCATACTTTTCACCAAGACCCTTAAGAGAGTTCACCGCTTCATCTACTCTCATAAAATAAGTAGCTATATTCTCTTTTTCTTTCATTTTTAGACTTTCATCTCCTTCATATGCATTTTTGAACTTATCCCACATAGTTTGAGTAGTGTCACAGTGCATGACTTTTACAAATTCAGTTTCTGACAATTCATACACGATTGCATTTATGGCCTTTGCATTGCTTTCAAAAACTCTCTTTTCAGCAGCAGTGTATGGAGGATTTTGAGGTGTGTAACTAGACACAACGTTGTTCCGAACATCAAATCCCAAAGACATCAAGTATGCTCTCATTCTAACACACCAAAAAGCATAATTTGTACCATCAAAAAGAGGAGCCCTATTTGTTGCTAGTCCTTCCAGAGCATTCATTTTAAGATCACACAAAAACAACTTTCAAGCTTTTAAGCTTTTGCAGAAGGTACTGGCTCTGATACCAATTGAAGATCGCACAACAAATACTGAGGAGGGAGGGGGGGTGAATTAGTATTTGAAAACTTTTAAAATTTTAAACCTCATAAACCATAAAAGTCAGAAAACAGAACATTATAAGCAACATAAAACCACATGAACAAGTTGAACACCAGGATTATGTGGAAAACCCTTTCGGGTATACAACCACGGCAAAATATTGCTTTTATTTAACTCCAAAGGGCACCAACCCTGTTACATAGGTGAGTACCACCAACCCACCGAGAGCACCAACTCTCCTTTGAAGCACTTACTCCGAACTGTTGAAGCACCAACTTCAACGTGAGCACCAACTCACAAAGCAACTGAAGTACCAACTCCAGTGACTGAAGTACCAACTTCAGATTTCAAAATCAAATCTGCAAACATTAATTTTAAGTAGTGCCTTCACATGAACTGTGAGGCTCAGAAACACAAACATGCTGTCCAGAATTAGAAAAACTGACATACTACATCCTCTGTCCTGTACACCTTAGATCACCTGCTCCACACACAAACTTCACAAATCTCCCATCATACACAGTTCTCAATAAAGCACTGGCGTCTTTAGAGAATAACACAACTCAGGTTCATGCTTAAGAAAAGAAGATTATAGCAGTCTCTAAAGCACCACCTGAAGAGCACAAAAGATTTACTAAGAGGGGGGGTGAATCAGTAAATCAAAACAAAGTTTTTGTTTTTCAAACTTTAATCAACTTAAACTCCTATCAACATCAACTTTTTAATATGAACCAATATAAATAAGTTAACTCCAATTTATTGAAATGTTTGAATGATTTTTACAAAAGAAAGTAGGCACCAACCTACTTGAATTATTAGTGAAAGGTTTAGTAGGCTACAACCTACAAGGAGCACCAACCCCTAATGTGCAAGGCACCAACCTTGACTTGATGGATGTAAGATGACTGCCTTCAATTAGATCTGCACTCTCCCAATCCTCCAATCTGCTTTTGTGATGAAAGATATCACCCTAAGCCCACACAAGAAGACGGGACTTCTGACTTGAACTGCTTACAACTTGACATCCACACCTTCAAGTTTAAAATGAATGAAAAATTTATGCTTTGTTCTAGGATTGCATCTCTTGGTGAAAGATCACATCTTTGTCTTTTCAAAGTTCATTCACACTTCTTCATTAGTTTTATTTCTGTCTTAACAACTTTTGATTTTCTGCTTTGTTTGATACATTTTGTTTGAACATATTTGTTTTTTAATAAGCAAATCGACTCCTTCAACAATGGTGTCTTCTCAACCGAAAGAGCATACCCTTAAGTGAAGCATCGTGCCTTTTTACTGAAAGCCGAATCATGAGACAACACGTCTTTTAAAAAGACATTTGAGCTGGAGATGAACTCGCCTTTTGGATAATAACTAATCGACTTTGCTTATTGTGTTTCAAAAAGACATGTTTACAAATTCTTGGGGCTAAATACGCCTTTTTCAAAAAGGTGACTTGATTTGTTAGAAACATGTCCTTTGTGATTGGTCGCATTTGTTTATTAATGAGTAAGACATATCAAGAACATGCCTGTTAGTTTCTATCTTGTTTTGTCATTTTAACAAATCACAAATTTGATTTGTTAGAGTAAATAGTTCGTTCTTTTTTCTAACAGCATGGAGTTTGGTTAAGAACTTCGATTTGTGGATTATTGAATTTCGATCTGTTGTTAAGAACTTCGATATATAATGATGTTGTACCATGTTCTTTGTATCTTCAGATCTGGAAGTTTCGATTTGAAGTGAACTTATCAGATCAAATGAGCTTGAATGCTGAATGATCTTTGATCATGATCTTCAAATCTGAGCATTCATTTGAGTTCTTTAAATATGATTTATAAGTCTGAATGTTGAAAGTTAATCTGATCATCTACATACCATACCATGTTCTTCATTTGACATCAATGACAATACTTCTAACAATTTCCCCCTTTGTCATTGATGGCAACCTCTGCAATGGCAACTTTGATCCTCTTCCTTTTGCTTCCCCTGTGTCCAATTTCTCCCCCTTTGTCATCAATGGCAAGGGGTCTTCTAACAATGTTTTGCTTTTTGTTCCATGGAGCTACAAGATACTATGTATAGCTCCCCCTAATTGTATGCTTCCACCAATCAATTTGATGGATGTGGGATAACTCCCAATTTGTCCCTTAGATACTCAAATGCATCCCTTGGTAGTGGTTTGGTGAATATATCAGCAATTTGCTCCTTTGTAGCTATGTATTCCAAACTCACTTGTCCTTTTGCCACTTGCTCTCTTAAAAAGTGATACTTGATAGGTATATGATTGGTTCTTGAGTGCATCACCGGATTTTTGGAGATGTTAATTGCACTTGTGTTGTCACAATAGATGGTGCAAGTATGGTTGTATTCCACTTTAATGTCTCTTAGAGTTTGCCTCATCCACAGAAGTTGAGTGCAACATGCTGCTGCAGCTATATAGTTAGCTTCTATAGTAGATAGAGAAACTGATTCTTGCTTTTTGCTCATCCAAGATATACTAAGTTCCCTCTAAGGAAGAAGCTCCTCCACTTGTGCTTTTTCTATCATCCACATTGCCTGCCCAATCAACATCTGTGAATGCTTCAAGAGTGAAGTCTTTGCTGCTAGGATACCATAGACCATATCCAATAGTGCCTTTCAAATACTTGAATATTCGTTTTACTGCATGAACATGTGTTTCTCTAGGTGCAGCTTGAAATCTTGTCACCATTCCAACAACTTGCATTATATCAGGTCTTGTAGGTTCAACAAACTTCCAATCATTGATCTATTGTAATGACCCAGCTCAAATCTGACCTCAAAATGCTGATTGAAGGTTCAAGGAATTTTGTCAAACAATTCACATGCAAACTTCCAGCTTGCTGGTCTGAGTTATCAGTCTGATATAAATGCTTGAAAATGATATCAAAGTACTCTAAATGCTTGGAAATCAAAACTACAATGCATAAACTATGTCCTAGATGCATCAATGACTTAATTTCATCATTTACAATGCTCATATATGATTTCTAAATGCAAACATGCACCTACAGCCAACTGGTAATTTTAACAAACAGTTGGTATGCAACACTAAAGAGCTGGGAATGAATACTATTTCATTGGCAATACATCACACATGTATGCAATCATGACTTCTTTATTCAAGTGTTTCCAAATGTTATGCTGATCAAAAGGCCAAGACTCTTGGCATTACAAGATAAGCTCAAATCTGATTACAATATGATAGTCAACATTGCCAAATCTGATCTATTGCAACAACCTACTAATGCAATGACTTCTAATTACAATGATTGTAATGACTCCTACAGCTGCAACTACAGAATATTATAATTCTACTAATGGAGTACCAACTAACAACAATGGCTGATAAAGAACCTGGAAGTTGCAATCTGCTTGGAACAAATATTCGATTCTCTTTGCTTGGTGCAGATTTGTCTTCAAAACTACAGCGCCCAGCTTCATTAACTTCTATCTGTGCCTCATGAATTTTATCAGATTTTATTTGTTGCTCCTTGTTAGAAATCACCTCCTCTAGAGTGGGCTGCCCCTGTGTATGCTTCAGACCTTCAAAAATAAATAGATCACAGCTGCAACCTTCAACTACTATCATCAATCTTCATTGCCAAGCTTCAAGAAGGTGATCGACCAAATACCCATGTGCCAAAGATATGTGAATGAATTTCTAGGAATTTATTTGTGCTCTCATGTCCAAATCGCCCCTGTATTGCAGACCTCAGAAAATTAATTATTGATCAGCCTCTAAAGATCTCATGAAGCTCCAACGATAGTCTCCAGCTCTTTGGAATTCTAGCGCTCTAACTCAAGATCAAAATTGATGAATATTGTAGCTTCAATAAACAAAATTGTGGCTTTATGCAGACTTAAAGATGACTGAAAGAAATATATCAGAAATCTGGAAATGAAGAATGCTACAAATCGAACCCTAGTATGGCCAAAAGATGAAGACTTTGATCACCAAAATATCTCCAACAATTCATCAAATCGAGTCATCAAAAACTTGGCCAATGGCCACAAAGTTTTTACAATGAAGCTCAAATAGAAAGTCTGAAGTAACTTTCTCCCAGCTACAATAATTCAAGTGATATTTCACACCCTCAAAATTGCTCACCAATTGAAAGTTTTCGTTCTCAATGGCCAAAGACAACTGCAAAAACCCTAGGCTCCACAACCATCAAACATCAAGCATCAACAACAAATCTGGATGCTGAGAATGAAGCCCAAGATGTCTATTTATTCTTTTTCCCCAATTTCTCCAGAAGCTTCTAGAATATTATTTTATTTTATTTAAGTGACTTTATATAATATATTTTAAAATCAAGTCACTTTATTAAATTAATTAAATATAAGGTCACCTTATAATTTTTATTTATTTGATAACCTTATAATTAATTAACTTAATACCACTCAATGATTTAATTAAAATAACTAATTAGTCATCCTCTTGAAAAATCATAATTTTGGACAACTAAATTAATTAAATTAATTAAATCAAATTACCTCCAAAATGGGGACATTACATCTATAAAGTGTTTGATTGGCTTCTTGAGATTCATCTTCTTTACTTAGCTTGCAACCTGTAACAATGGGGGTACTCACATGATTGCAATCTTGCATCCTAAACTTCTTTAACATTTCCTTCACATATTTGGTTTGAGAGATGAAAATTCATTTGCTAGATTGTGATTTTAGGTGTCAACTATCCAGACTTAGAAACATTTTTGAAAATTTTCCATTATAGCCTTTCACAAATGTCACCAAAGCCTATGTTTGATCACTGATTCTGAGTGATTGATATATCTAGTAGACTGGTTGACAATTTCGTTGAAAAGTAGGATCAAAACTGACAAGGAGCTTCTTAAGGCTGCCAACACTAATTTTGACTTCTGAGCCTTCAAAATTGTGGGCACTCTTGGCTTCCAGGGGTGCTTTTTCTCATCAGACTTAGTCAAATTTTCATGCATTTTCATCCTTTTGAACTTGGTTTCCACCTTCCTTCAGCCTGCATTACCCGACACTTTAAAAAATTCCTGAGCTGGCTGACAGACTCACTGCAGAGTTTGATCAATTTTGAACATGATCTCTTGTAGAGCATAATGCCTAAAAACCTCATTTGATAGGTCAAAAACTTGGGCGCCCCTGGCCTCCAGGGGCACTTTGGGCGCTTTTTCTCATCAGACTTAGCCATTTTCACAACTTGTTGACTCTTCATTCAATCTACGGTTGCGGATTACTCTTCAGTCTTCTGACCCAGCTAAGATATGCAATTGAAAGAAGAATTCTGCACAGGATGAGCATTTGAGCAAACCCTAACAACTACATTTGAGGGCTCAAAACCCTAGGCGTCCTTGGTCTCTAGGGGTGCTTTTGTGCTTTGAACTGATAGTTGACAATGACTTTAAACTTTATGTCTGACTCCTAATTTCGACAGTCTGACAACTCAAATTCATCCGTTGGCGGACTTGTTGCGAACCCTGATCAAGTCTGAGACAAACATCCTAGGTGTCATTTGTAAAAAAAGATACATTTGGTACCTCAAAAGTTTGGGCACCTATAATGTCCCCATTTTAGCCATAGGCTCTTCTGTGTCTGATAGCCTACTATTTCTGGAAGCTTGTAGGCCAATCAAAAGCTGAAATTAGGCTTTCCACTTTTAGAGGAGGTTTTGAAGGCTTGCATGCGAGTTTTTCTGATGCATGTCTGGTGGAGCTTTCTGGGTTTTTGGAGAGCTTCCGGATGTGGTAACATGCATAACAAGATAATGACTTGCATTTTTGGTTGTTTCCTTGGCAGTTTTGGAGGCTTGCATGTTGGAGTTTTACAGTTCTGATTCTGGATTCCTTCTGGATTTTCAGAGAGCTTCGCGATGATGTGACATGCAATTTAATCAGATAACTTTTCTGGACTTACTATTTTTAGTAAGTTACAACGGCTACTTGGTTTGTGCTCTAAATGAATTTGGAACAACTTACTATTTTTAGTAGTATGCTATTTTTAGTAGCAATTTAACAGTTCAATGCAAAGGCTATTTCTGGCAGGTCAGTTTATTATGTTTGGTCTCCAACATTCGAGGTGATTATTTTGGTAAGTTTGATATTTGGTGAAAATAACATTTTAAGTGAAATAATTTTGCTAAGGTTTGGGGATGACTTTGGAGAATTATTTAAGTCATATTAAATATATTTTCACCTTAGCCTTGGATGCCTAAATGGAGAGATAAGTTGGGTTTATTAAAAATCAATTTTTATAAAGGTTTCTCACTTAAGTAATTTTGGACACCGTATTTGGAGAAATATTTGCATATTATAAAGTATTTTACTTAAGTGACTTGGGACGCCTGAAGTTATGTTTTATTTGCATTTTTATAAAGTAATTCTCCTTCATGTTGGATGCCAAAATCAAGGAGATAAATGAAATTAAAAAATAAAATGCAAATCCAAGTGGGCGCCCTAAACAGAGGGAAATGGAAATTTGAATTTGGAGACTGAAGGCTATAAATAAGAGTGTTGGGCTCTTTGTTTCTCATCCATGAAGAAATTATAATGTTATGCTGCCGAAATGGTGTCAAGTTTGCTTCGAGGAATGCATACCTCCTAGCTTGGACTTGGTTTCTTGCTTGAAAGATAGCAGCTAGCTGAGTTAGAGGTTGTTCTTTATACTGAAGAGCAGATTGAGCTTATTGTAATGGAGTCTTCTGATGTTTTCTGATGTCTTTTGGTGTGTTTTGTTAGTTTTCAGGTTTCTAGTTTGGGTGTGGCTGAAGTAGGTTTTTACTCATAGCTCTCTTAGCGAATTTTGTTTGGTTCTGGGTAGTTGATATATCTCTTCCTTGGCTTTGGGCGCCCCTTTGTGCAAGTTTTGGGAATTTATTGTCGAGTCCTTGATTTTATCTTATTGGTCGACCCTCTCTCCAGGACGTACTTTTGCGTGGGAAGTCTTGGAAAACTTTAGAAAAATAAATATCATCAGTTTGCAGTGGTTTCTCAATCCTATTTTGGTTGCCATCTCTCTTGGGGTCATATGCGTTTCGTTTCATGTCAGTTGGAGTAGTTTTGAGTGAGTTGTGAGCATTTTAGTGAGTTTATTAGTTGTTGGTTTGTAGTTTTCAGTTTGCTGGTCTGATATTTCAGTTAGTAGAAGTTGGAGTTTTTGGCGTGTGTTTTCATATTTAGTAAGTCTTTGAAGGTTGGAGATCAAAGAATAATATTGCAGCTTTTTGGACAGCTTAACCATTGGCTTCTTGCAGAATTGATTCTAATTGTAAAGCTGTTTTAGTAGTACTGATCAACTCATATTTGCATTCTGCTAATTTCTATTGTATTCCCACTTTTAGTGGAAGAGGCTGGCCTCACCGCCTTGTTTACTTTTGTTTAAGCATTATCATTCCCACCATTGGTGGAAGAGATAGGCCTCTCCGTCTTGCATATTGTATTGGGGTCGGTTTGCCGGCCTTCTTTACTTTTAGTATTCATATTGTTGATCGGTTGAGCTGTCCATTTACTTTCTGTACTTGCATTCATATTGCTGATTGACTGTGCCATCAAATCACTCCCACTGGAATACGCGGTCGAGTTGCATAAACTTTATTTTCCAGCATTGTACTTCATTGAATTTGGAGACTAACGATCCCCGACGCCATATGCTCACACCTTGCCCAACATTGAGATCCTGGTATACATTCTTGGTGTAGGGTTACATTCCAGTGTTGGTTTATGATTTTGGCTAATGCTGTCGGGTGCCTTGTTGAGGTATTGTTGCAAAAATTTGAAAAAATTATAAGGGGGTTATTTCAGTGGTATCAGAGCCAAGATCCTGCCATCCTATGAAAAAATAGAGCTCAGTTGTCAGATGGCTATAGAGAAGTCTATATTTGAGTTGTTACATGAGTTTTCTATGCTTATGAGAGATCTTGACATTAAAGGGGTATACTCGAGGATATTTGCAAAATCTAAAAGTTTGAATGGAAAAGTAGAACATTCTATTGATGAAGGGATAGAGAAAGAAGCAGAAGTGCCTGTTTGTGGTCTATAGCCCATGAGTAAGCAAGTTGAAGAGAAAAACCAGTCAACTAGTATTGAAGAAGGCACAAGCAAGGTGTACATGTCACCTCAAAATGATCGTGAGTTTGATGAATACCTTGATAGTTGAAGAGTGTGTGGCAGAGCCTCAAAATACTCCCTTAGACTTGCATGTGATAGGAAGTGATGAAGATCAGTTTAGTGAGAACATAACAATAGTCTTGAGTCGTAATGAAGATTTATCCAATGAAGGTCTTGAGACTAAGGGTTTCGCAGAAGATATTGGTAGAATTGTTATATGGGATGAGTTCGTTGAAGAAGAGCAAGATGAAGGAAATACTAGTGGTATCTTTGAACCAGCTTATGATCATTACCATAGTGATGTCGCTGATGGTGATTCCGATGAGTTTTTACCTCCTCTTGTTGAAGATTTGGTGAAGGATAATTCCCCTCTTGTTGCTGTCCAAACCTCTCAAGAGTTTTGACAAGACATATTTATGACAAGTAGCCAAGAAGACCTCTTTGGTATTCATTGGGCTGCTAATGAAGAAATTAGTAACATACCTACTCATGATGGGTTCGTTGAAGATAAAAATGATAAAGTATTCAAAGTAGCCAGCTTTGATGACTCTTATTTCCAGTACAATGATATTGACATGGGTGGTATTGGGTTTCATCATCAAACTAACCTCTTGGAGGAAGCTACTAATGAAGACATCAGTTTAAGTGAAATGGGGAGTGACTCGTTCAAAGAGTCAACACTTTAAGAGGAGCATGATAAGCATTTTCCTATTGACCATCTGAACCAACCCATTAGCATTTGGGATCTGGGTGTGAGTGTGATGGCATCAAGATATGACAAAGAACCTGTGTTGGAGTGTTGTGCAATTGCTTGAGGACAAGCAATTTTGGGAAGGGCAAACTATAATGTCCCCATATTAGTCATACGCTCTTCTGTATTTGATAGCCTATTTCCAGAAGCCCATAGGCTAGTCAGAAGTTGAAATTAGGGTTTCCACTTTCAGAGGAGATTTTGAAGGCTTGCATGCGAGTTTTTCTGATGCATGTCTAGTCGAGCTTTCTGGGGTGTTTGGAGAGCTTCGGGATGTGGTAACATGCATGATGAGATAATGACTTGCATTTTTGGTTGTTTCCTTGGCAGTTTTGGAGGCTTGCATGTTGGAGGTTTATAGTTCTGATTTTGGATTCCTTCCGGGTTTTCAGAGAGCTTCGCGATGATATGACATGCAACTGAATCAGAAAACTTTTTCGGACTTACTATTTTTAGTCAGTTACAACAGCTACGCAGTTTGTGCTTTAAATGAGTTTGGAACAACTTGCTATTTTTAGTAGTATGCTATTTTTCGTAAGTACTATTTTTGGCAGTGCTATTTTTAGCAGTGCTATTTTTAGCAGTCGTTCAGCAGTTCAGTACAATGGCTATTTCTGGCTGGTCAATTTATTCAATTTGGTCTCCATCATTCAAGGTGATTATTTTGGCAAGTTTGATATTTGGTGAAAATAACATTTTAAGTGAAATAATTTTGCTAAGGCTTGGGGATAACTTTGGAGAATTATTTAAGTCATATTAAATATATTTTCACCTTAGCCTTGGATGCCTAAATGGAGAGATAAGTTGGGTTTATTAAAAAGCAATTTTTATAAAGGTTTCTCACTTAAGTAGTCTTGGACGCCCTATTTGGAGAAATATTTGCATATTCTAAAGTATTTTACTTAAGTGACTTGGGACACCTAAAGTTATGTTTTATTTCCATTTTTTATAAAGTAATTCTCCTTCATGTGGGACGCCAAAATCAAGGAGATAAGTGAAATTAAAAAATAAAATGCAAATCCAAGTGGGCACCCTAAAGAGAGGGAAATAGAAATTTGAATTTGGAGACTGAAGGCTATAAATAAGAGTGTTTGGCTTCTTTGTTTCTCATCCATGAAGAAATTATAATGTTATGTTGCCGAAACGGTGACAAGTTTGCTTTGAGAAATGCATACCTCCTAGCTTGGACTTGGTTTTTTGCTTGAAAAATAGCAATTAGTTGAGTTAGAGGCTGTTCTTTATACTGAAGAGCAGATTGAGCTTATTGTAATGGAGTCTTTTGATGTTTTTTGATGTCTTTTGGTGTGTTTTGTTAGTTTTCAGGTTGCTGGTTTGGGTGTGGCTGAAGTAGGTTTTTACTCATAGCTCTCTTAGCGAATTTTGTTTGGTTCTGGGTAGTTGATATATCTCTTCCTTGGCTCTGGGTGCCCCTTTGTGCAAGTTTTGGGAATTTATTGTCGAGTCCTTGATTTTATCTTGTTGGTCGACCCTCTCTCTAGGCCGTACTTTTGCGTGGGAATTCTTGGAAAACTTTAGAAAAATAAATATCATTAGTTTGCTGTTGTTTCTCAGTCTTATCTTGGTTGCCATCTCTCTTGGGGTCATATGCATTTCGTTTTATGTCATTTGGAGTAGTTTTTAGTGAGTTGTGCGCATTTTAGTGAGTTTATTAGTTGCTGGTCTGTAGTTTTCATTTTGCTGGTTGTTTAATCACTGGGTAGTGTTCAACGTACTACGGGAGTAAACGAGAATAATTCACAAACATAATGCACGTACTAGAATATGAATCACATTTGAATCATAGAACAATCGTAAGAGTAATTGCACAACACAATGGATTGATTGATTTCATGAAGTATCTCCACAATACATAGCAATTGTTCCATCTCCGACTACGAATGACAAGATACATATATAGATGGCTGAGGTTGGTTGGGATACCAACCGTTGGCAACTCTTCGTAACTACCTACCCGACAACTAATCCAACTTTTACTTTAAACTATGCATGTATTATTTAAACTATTATTATCTATTCCCAGTACGACTGACTACAACATTTATTTAATTAGTATGGTCGATTACAATATAATTATTTATTAACATGGCCGTCTACATCATCCCCCCCCACAAAGTAGTCGTCTTCCAGACGACTGAAAACAAAAAATGCCAACTCCTCGTCCTTTTCCTATAATTGATTCTCCCTCTGTGTTGAAAGTCGTTGTGCATCGACCACCTGGGTATCATTCTCTATCAACTGACCCAATACTCTATCCCTCTCTGCCAACTTGTCCTCGAGAGCTGCCACTCTCGTTTGCTCGGTTGCCAACTGCTCTTGGAACTGTACTATGATGGCTGGTTGCACTGCTTCCTTCTTGATACGTACGACCTCCTTAATCCGTACGGCCTCCTTATGGCATTCTTTCTGGCTTGGTACAATGCTTCTTGGTCTAATGCGTACGGTCTCCTCCTGATTTGGGTGTATAGAGTTTTTACTTTTGCTGAGTCGTACGCTACAACCTGATGTTATGCCTAGCGTGATTTGAAAACTCAAAACATGCCGTAGGTTGAACCCTGGCAGTGGATGTCGTACGACCTGGAGAACCTCTGACTGTGAAGGCCGTACGAATTGAACAAATGCTGAATGTCGTACGCTCGTCAATGCTTGAGGCCGTACTATGTGACTAGAAATTGCCAACTGATGCCGTACGGTGGAAGTGTTGAGTTTCTCCTATAGGTGCCGTATGACTGGAATAACTTGTAGACTTCGTACGATGCTCTAAGTACGCCGTACTACCTCGGCAACTTGTAAACTCTGTATGATTTGAGGATGCCGTACGATTTGAAGAACTTGAGGATGCCGTACGACTTGGAAAACTTGAGGCCTCCGTACGATTTGAAGAACTTGAGGATGTCATACGACTTGGAAAACTTGAGGACGCCGTACGATTTGAGGACTCCGTACGACTTGGAAATCCTGAGGATGCCGTACGACCTTGGCTTTTCTCCTGTGTTCTTTGTTTGTGCTTAACCTTCCATGCTGCCATACGTCCCTCCTAATATTGATGTCGTACGGAGCCTTGTTGCTTCCTTCTCTGTCTTCGTAGCTAAAAGGCCGTACGCTGAAAATTGCCTTTGTGTTTTTCCAAACTTTATTTAACTTGATCGCTTTTTCTCTTAGCCGCCCAATTTTACCAATGGCCATGATTTTTATTGTAATTCTCTTTATTTTAATATATCGTCTCTTGTCCCCTTTCAATCTTTTCATTTTTTTCTTCTTCATGAACTCTCCCAAGTCACTTTTTAATTTTTTCCCAATTCTTTAATTTTTCTTCTCTTATATTTTCTCTCTCCTCAATTTCGTTTAATTTCCTCTCCTTAATTTCTTCTAAGTTCTCCTTCATATTTCTTTTAGCTTGTTTCTCTTCTATTTTTAATTTTTTCAAATTTTGTTTATTTTCTATCTCATTTTTTTCTTCTTGCAGCTCAATTTTTTTCAATTTTTTATTTTCTTCTTCCGTTCCACTTTTTTTGTTTTCTGAATTTTTTAATTTCTTCATTGTATTTTTTCCCTTTTATCTCACTTCCAACTGTTCTTTTATTTTTTCAATTTTTTTATTTTTTTATTTTTTGATACCAACACAAATTTTTCATCTCGTACTGTTCGGATTTGTGGATTGGCGTATCGTCCAGTTTTGATACTCTTTCTTTGTACTCTCCATTCTCGGCCGAAAGTGTTTGGCTGGACCTTCCCTGTTTCTCTTCTTCCTTGATTTCCCTGATTTGTAGCATGTTACACTCTCGGTGGAACACTTCATAGTCTTCCATCTGCCAATGAAATAAGCCATTCAACGAGCTTGTCTCGTCCTCCGAACAACTCTGGAGTTCAAGTATGCCTTTAGTGTTCGGTTCCATAGCTTTCCTTCCTTCGTCCACATCCGACTCACCTCCATCCGATTCAGATATGGAGGAAGCCAATTCTTCGCTCACGGCCTAGTTCTTCAAGTCGATGACGTACTTCCCCCTGTTGTTCTTGATCGAGAGTGTGTTCCTCTTCCAATTATGATTTGCCTTCTTTGCTATTAGCCATCCTCTCCCAAGTAGTGCATCATACGCTTTCCTCTGTAATGGGATGACGACAAAATTTAGCAAAAACTGTTGTGTCCTGATCGTCACCTTCTGCGCCATCAGTGTTCCCAACGGCTTGATACCATGTTGATCAGCGCCAACCAGTTGGAATGTCAGCGGCCAGAGTGTAGGCTTCCCAAGACTCTTCCATGTGTCTTCAGGTAGTACATTGACTCCCGATCCTCCGTCGACGATAGTATTTGTCAAGATATTCCCTCTGATCTCCATATGCACGACCGCTGGCATCTTCCCGATGTTTGCTGTGAGCAATACTCGGTCGATTGTTTGTTCACCGTACGGTGGCGGTTTTGGTATCAATTCTTTCCTTCGTTCCTCCAATTGCGGTTGCTTGCCATCCTCGACGATGTTTGTGATCGCTAGTCCCAACTGCGGCATAGTCTAGAGAAGGTCAGTTACTTTGATCAGTATGGTGGTCTGCAATACCTGCCGTATGATGTTGGTTTCCGCCTCTGACCGCCGAGAGGTTCCTGGCTTCTCCAGAGGTACTTTGTTTTCCTTTGCCATCGCCAGTTCCACTTCCGTTTTTGCTTCCTTCATCCTTTGTTTCTCCGTACGTGGATCTGGGTATGTGGCCTTTTTTGCTTGTGCTCTGGTGATCGCCAGTACCTCTTGTTCTTCTACTTCCAACATGTGGATACCCTTTTGCTTAGGGCATTCGTTATCTTGATGATCTCCTGGTCCACACCACTTACACAATCTCCCTCCCGAACCTTGACCATTCTGGCAGTCCCTGGCAAAGTGGCCCCATTCGTTGCACTTCCTGCATTGGATCATGGGCCTCCCTTTTGCATCATACTGTATCATGTTTCTCGGACTTTTGTTGCTTCGATAGCCTCCAGGGGATGCATTGCTATTGTATTGGGGCTTCGATGGTGTGTTCGGCGATGTTGACGGCTCTCCTTGAGTGAAAAGTACTTGCGTACCCTTGCTCTCAAATTGTATGGGCATTCCTTGATATTACAGAACATCTTCTTTGGACAGTTCGCTTTTATGTGACCTTCCCCATTGCACTCTGTACACCACAGTGCTCGGGCTTCCCTCGCACTCTCTTTGTCGACCTTCAATTCTTTCATCATTCGCATCATATATTTTCTGAGTGCTTGTACGGTCTTGGATTCACCATCGCTGTCGTCCGGACTCTCCTCGTCGTCCATCTTCTTTTTCTCTCGGGAAGATGTTTTATTTTCATTTTCTATGTCCATTGCCCGATTGTAAGCCCTCGATGAACCATCTTTTCTTCAACCCGTCGGCCGGCTGTGCCTCCAATTTCCCCAGCAAGTCTTTGAGTCTTCGGTTATAGGTCCGTACACTCTCGTGCTTTCCTTGCTTGGTATTGTATATCTCCGCAACAATCTCGCTGTCATCTCGAAGAAGTTTGAAATCCTCCTTGAAAGCTTGCTTCAATAACCTCCATGTAGGTTTTTGTGCTTGATCCAATTCAGAGTACCAATCAATGGCACTATCTCTGAGTGTCGTTGGGAATGCTTTTAGCCACTGGTTCGGATCATCTTGTCCGCTGGCTATCCAGATAGTTTCACATGTCTTACAGTGCCGTATTGGATCTTTGGACCCATTCCCCAAAAACTTCGGCAGCTTCTGCCGCTCCGGAGTAGCCATCTTTCCCCACTGTCCTCCTTGTGTGTTGGACCCGATTAGACTGGTTTCCCTACTACGTTCCTGTAGAAACCCTTGTTTCCCCTGTTTTCCGATTCTGACTGTTTTTTGTTTGTTTTTGAAGTTTTTGGTTTTTTTGTGATTTTGAGCATAAAAGTAACAATGCGATTTTGCAAAGAAATTTGTATAAATTCAAATAAACAAATATTGATGCAGTAAACCCTTGAAATATCTAATCTATTGTCATGTCCCCTTCTTAGTGACATCTCTCAGAGGACAGGATTGGCCTATCACACAACCCTCGTAGGCTGATTGATTGGATAGAGGGTCACTTCGGAGCTTGGCTCAGCTTCAGTTAGCAGAGTTTGATCAGTGGTCTTTCGTTCTGGCTCGATCGGAGGCTTTTTGCAGAATTGCTATTTTTAGTAGTTCCTGGCAGGCAGTGTGGGACCCCTGCTATTTTTAGCAGTAGGGCTTTGGCGGCATCCGGAATCACTTGAGTTAAATCGACATCGAACCGGATCGATGTCGGATAATTGCGAGGAAAATATTAATATTTAATTATATTGATTAAATATTAATTATTTAATGATTTATAATATAAAGTTATAATGTTATATTATAACTTAAGTGATTTGCCTTGAGGGGTGCGCCCATCATCAAAAAGGGGGCCAGTTTGACATTTAAATTATATTAAAATATTCAGCTAAGAACCATGGAGAAATTAAAAGAATTAAAAGTGAATATTTTAATGAAACCCTATTCTTAAGGAAATCGCACTTTTCAACCTTATAGTGCATTTGCCTTGGAAATTGTGCCATTATGAGATTATTGGATTTTGAGAACTGATCAAATTGATCTGAGCACAGACTTTAGGGTTTGAACTCGACTTCCTTGGGGAACGAGCCATCTCCAGCGGAAAGCAATTCAGAGAGTGTGAAATATCACTTGATTTATTGCCAGCAGAGGTTTTCTCATCCAGAGGAAACTACAGAGCTTCAGAGAAATTCATATCTTCAGTTCTTTTCAGTTGTTTGCATTCAGATATCATCTATTGCCTTGGGCGCACCATGTTCAGAGACTTAAGCATTAATTTGAGGAGGCCGTACCTATCATTGAAGATGCTGACATCAGGCCGTACTGTACCAGGCCGTACCAGCTGTGTTGAGCCGTCCTTTTTCTTGCAAAGAGAAACGCCTCTCTCCTTGGCTTGATAATTTCTCCAGAGTGGCGCCCCTGTATCTGGAGTCATCTGCCATCATCAAACAGAAGGGAAAGGACTTCATTTATTGCAGCCGTACATTTCTGTACTTCTGTAGCAGCAAATACCAGGTTCTAAAAATATTGAAAATTCTTTATTTTATTCATTGCATGTTTCTGGAGATCATTGTAATCAGTAGAGAAGTTTGAATAAAGATACTGGCATCGATATTCTCTCATTTCCAGAGCTATTTTATTTTTATTGAATTTATTTCAATTAATTGTCAAAATCGTACCTTTCATTTATTGCATCAAAAACACAAAATTTGCAAAAAAACCAAAAACCTTCAGAAAAACCTAAAAATCAGTCAGGAGCAGTGTCAGGGGGAAACTAGGGTTTCTACATCTATGATCTTATTATTCATTTCAGAAGGTTACAATAGAAGATCTCTGACATGCATACAAGATAGTGTAAAAATATTGTTCAAGAACCTGATTTGCAGCAAGATGAAGAATGCCCTTGATCTGGTACGGCTGCAATGATTATTCCTTTCTCCCTCCGTTAGGTGATCCAGAATAATGCCAAGTGCATAGACGCCCTTGTTAATGTAGACAGATTGAGGAAAAAGAAGGCGATTTGCTTGCAATTGAAAATACGCCCCTTTTTAATGGAGGTACGGCCTGGTACAGATTTGTACGGCCTGGTAACAGCAGCAACCAATAAATGAAATGTACGGCCCTTCCTTAGTTTGCTAGACCTCAAAGAAATAGGCGCCTGTATTGATGAATCCCTGCTGGAAGATTATTACTCTGAAACTCTGAAGGTGAATGATTTGTGATGCTCTATAATTTCTTCTGAATGAAGAAATCCCTCTGCCTGGCAATAAATCGTATGATATTTCACACCCTCTGAATCACTTTCACTAGAGATGGCTCGTTCCCCAATGCTCTGAGACTGAAAGCCTTGGCTTCCGTGCTCTGGTCAAGACTTGATCAATTTTCAATAACTCAATAACATAATGGGCTCGAATTTCCAAGCAAAACCTTATACTTCTTGAAAAGTGTATTTCCTTAATAATAGGGAATCATTAAAATAATTCGAACTTTTTATTTTAATCTTTCAATAGTCTCCGGGACAATTTTTAATTATAAAATATAATCACAACTGGCCCCTTCCCATGTTGGGCGACCCCTTAGCTAAAATCACTTAAGTTATAATATTTGAAATATTATAACTTTATATTATAAACTCCAATCATTAATATTTAATTAAATCAATTAAATATTAATATCTCTCTCAATATTCACCCGATGCACGAGCCGTCTGAAGCTGACGAAGAAAGAAGTGATTTTGAACATAATCAATCCATACTGCTAAAAATAGTAGGGGTCCCTCGCTGAGTGCCAAATATTGCTAAAAATAGCAACTCAGGCTAGAAGTGTCCGAATGAGCCCGAACGAAAGCCAACTGATCAAACACTGACACCTGAAGCTGAGCCAAGCTCCATCAAGACCCTCTATCCAACCTAACAACCTACGAGGGTCGCATAATAGGCTAATCCTGTGCTCTGAGAGATGTCAACTAGAAGGGGACATGACAGTCCGCCCCTCCTGAAATTGCTTGTCCTCAAGCAATCTCAACTCCGGATGTCGCAAGGTATCATCTCCTCGCCTCCCATGTAGCATCCTCACCGTGCAAATCTCCATTTCACTAAATATTCTCTCGATGGGGCCCTCCCACGCGAATCAAGCCTCTCTGCATCTGTAGATAGACTCAGGTACTAAAATCAACTTTCCCTCATCATCTAAGGGAGGTAGAACTGAGACGGTACCACACGGTGTCCCAACGCCTTCTTGAGACGTGATACATGAAAAACATTGTGTACCCTGCTCTCTGCCGGAAGCTCAAGCTCATAAGCCACCTCTCCAACTCGCCTTAGGATCTTGAAAGGACCGTAATACCGTGGCTTAAGCTTCTCTGACCCACTCTTCCTAAGAGTGGATTGACGGTAGGGCTGCAGCATGAGATAAACCATGTCACCCACCTCAAAATGCCTCTCTGTTCTCTTCTGATCCGCGTACTGCTTTTGCTGATTTTGTGCCTTGGCGATATTTTCCTAGAGAGCCCTCATAGTATCCTGACTCTCCTGCAACAAGTCTCCAGCACTCGGCACTCTACTGTCACTCAGTAGCAAATCCAAAAAACTCGGCGCCTCATAACTGTACAACGCCATGAAAGGTGACATTTGAATGGTCATATGGAATGTCGAGTTATAACAATACTCACATAAATGAATCCATTTGACCCACGCCTTTTGCTGCCCTGCAATATAATTCCTGAGGTAACCCTCCACCCACTTATTCACTATCTCCGTCTGCCCATCTGTCTGCGGGTGGTAACTGGTGCTCAGTGTAAGCTCGGTCCCACAGAGTCTGAATACCTCCTGCCAGAAGTGACTCAAGAACCGACTATCTCTGTCGCTCACGATGCTTCGAGGCAACCCATGTAGTCTGAATACCTCACGGAAGAAGACCTCTGCTACCTGTGTAGCTGTGTAGGTAGTGGTAATCAGAAAGAAGTGGGCATACCTCGTTAGCCGATCCACAACTACATAAATGCAATCGCGCCTTTGGGCTTTAGGCAAGCCCGTAATAAAGTCCATCGACAGGCATTCCCACTTCTTGTCAAGAATCGGAAGTGGCTGCAATAAACCTGCCGGGTACGTGTTCTCCTGCTTGTTCTGCTGACAAACAGGGCACTCACGCACGTATTGAAGAACATCTGCCTTAAGACCTTCCCATGTGAATCTGTCCCGTATCTGTTTGTAGGTTTTGAAATATCCGGGATGTCCTGCTGTAGGTACGTCATGAAAGGCTCGCATGACAATGTTCTTCACCTCTGAACCTGGGATCAAATATATCCTGTTCTTGTAAATGATGAAGTCATTCACAAGCATGTACCTGGTATCAATCGTCGATCCCTCAACAATGCTGGAGGCCCAAGTATCCTTGGCATACTCTGCCACAATCATATGCCTCCAATCCTCTGAAATGTGAACCATAGAGCTCAAATATGGCTTGCGTGAAAGAGCATCAGCTACTACGTTCTGGGTTCCTTTGATATATGAGATATCAAAGTCATATGCCTGCAATTTACTGACCCACTTCTGCTGACGATCATTAAGATCTCGCTGCCCCAAGAAGTGTCTCAAACTGTTATGGTCAGTTTTGATACAAAATTTGCTGCCAACAAGATACTGCCTAAATTTTGCTAAGGCATGCATTATAGCGAGCATCTCCTTATCATAAATGCTGTAGAGTCTCTCTGGCCCTTTGAGTTTACGGCTCTCATATACAATAGGGTGCTTGTCCTGCATAAGCACCGCACCAATGCCCTCACCTGATGCATCGCACTGAAGCTCGAAAGGCTTCGAAAAGTCAGGTAGTGCTAAAACAGGGCATGTAGTCATCAACTCCTTAAATCTCATAAAATACTCCTGTGCCTCAGGAGTCCAAATAAATGCACCCTTCTTCAGTAAATCTGTCATAGGGGCTGCATGTCGTGAATAACCATTCACGAATCTGCGATAGAACCCACACAAACCTAGAAACCCTCTCAGCTGTGTCAGGTTTTCCGGTGTAGGCCAGTCAATAATAGCACGGATCTTTTCAGGATCCATCCGCACTCCCTCTCCACTGATAATGTGACCTAAATATAACAATTCGGTCATCCCCAAATCACACTTGGATTCCTTGGCGTACAAGGACTCCCTCTCCAGAATACTCAACACGGTCTCCAAGTGAGCCAAATGCTCCTGCCATGTCCTGCTGTAAATAAAGATATCATCGAAGAAGACCAATACGAATCTCCTCAGCAGTGAATGAAAAACCCTGTTCATCGTGGACTGAAATGTAGCTGGCGCATTAGTGAGCCCAAATGGCATCACTACAAACTCGAAGTGCCCACAATGACAACGGAAGGCAGTCTTCTCGATGTCCTGCTCACGAACCCTGATCTGATGATACCCTGACCTTAAGTCAATTTTAGTGAAGTAACATGCACCATGGAGCTCATCAATAAGCTCGTCTATACGAGGTATCGGATACCTGTTTTTGATCGTCCTCTTATTCAGGACTCTGTAGTCAATGCACATGCGTAAGGTGCCATCCTTCTTCTTTACCAAAACAACCGAAGAAGCGAATGGTGATTTGCTAGGTCGAATGTGACCCATAGCAAGTAACTCCTTTATTGTCTTTTCTATCTCATCCTTCAACCTCTTAGGATGCCTGTAAGGAGTTATCATAACGGGCTTAGCGCCCTCCTCGAGCTCTATGATGTGCTCAATGCCCCTGTCTGGAGGTCTCCTTGGTGGAATATCACTGAATACCTTATCATGCTTGACTCTCAACTGCTGAATGTCTGGATGATACTCAGTTTTCTGCTCTCCCTCCTGTATAGGTGCTAATGTGCACTCGGTAGCCCACTCTACGATGTCGTGTCGCATGAGCCTCTCCATCCGACGAAAAGAAATTGTTTTGATGTTGCTGTCCCGAATTGCTTTTAGGATGTGTGTCTTCCCATCAACATCAAAACGGATCTCCATGTCCTTGAGACGAAGAGTGACTTCCTCAAGTGAATGAAGCCACTTCATACCCAAGACCAAATCAATGTCTCCCATGTTCACTACGTAGTAATCAGCCTTGAACTTATAATTGTTCAAGCGTAAGGGGAGATCCTTGATCATGCGTTCACACCTAAGAGTGTATCCGTCGGCCACCTTAACCCGAATACCTTCGAACTCCTCAGTGATGAGTCCTCGTTTCTCAACAAATCTAGCATCTATGAAATTGTGTGTGGCTCCTGAATCAAGAAGGGTAATGACCCTCTGCCCTGCCAACACTCCACGAATCCTGAATGATCCCTCCTGCTGAATGCTAGATAAGCGTGCCTCCTGTATCTGAAGCTCTGACTCTGTCTCTGCCTTAGGCTCTGAAGCCTCTGGCTCTGACTCCTCAGAACTCTCCTGCTGTTCGGAATTCTCTGACTTCAAATCCTCATAATACGCCCACGTCACTCGATTTGCCTTGCCCTTAGGCCTCAAAGGACAATCGTGATTGGCGTCATAGGGACCTTTGCAGTAGAAGCAAAGCTTCTTCCTGCGTAGATCGTTAAGGGCCTCTCGATCCAAAGGTGGTGCTGCTGATTTACCCTTTGAATCATTCTTGAAATCTAATTTCTCTTTGTTAAAATCAGACTTCTCTCTGTTTCTGTTAAAGCCCTTATTGTCCCTGAAAGAAGAAGAACCTCTGGAGTTGAATCTACTGGAAGGTGCTGCCAACTCCATACTACGTGCCTTCTTCATCGCTTCCTGTAATGAAGGAGGATCAAAGGCTTTGATCCAGCCTCTCAATGGTTCCGTCAATCCCTCCATGAAGAGCACTACTAATCGTCTTTCTAAAATATTCGGAACCATAACTGATAACTTCTGAAAGTCACCAATATAAGACTCCAAGCTGCCACTCTGTCTCAACTGAGCCAAGTCTCTAAAGTAGGATTCTTGATAGGATGTGATCCGGTCATGCTGTAAGGTCACCATCCCGTGGTGCCACCAGTCGTAAGCTACACCCTCAAGATGCAGTGTCGCATATCTAATAGCATCTCTCTCAGCCATCGGGCGCAATGTGAGGAATGTGTCTAGCTTACTAATCCATGCCTGGGCTGTCACCTTACCGCTACCATCGAACATCACGAGATTGAGCCTGTTCGTAGCATGTTTTAGATCATGATTCTGATATCTAGGTCTCCAATCCTGTCGACCTCTGTGATGCTCTCTCCTCTGCGTAACAAATCTGTCAAAGGAGATCCTCTCTCTGACATCTGGTGGTACTAACTCCCACTCCTCGTTCGCTGCCATAAGTGTGTCTGCGAACAACTCCTCATGCTCCTCACCTGCCATAGCCTCATCGGCCTCCTGTCTCACAAACGTAGGCCTAGTGGGCCTGTTTGCTGTCCGCGAAGCTGTCCTAGGAGCTCTCCGTGATCCTGCATCACTCCTGTCCTCGTCACAATGTGGTGACGGTCTCCTCGGAGTACCTAATCTCTGAAGTGCTATTATCAACTGCTGCAATACATCATTAAACTGCCGTTGACCTGCTCGTAAATCCCTAAGAGCGAGTAGAACCTCTGCATCGTCCTGATCCCTAGGGTTTTGAGGGATCTCTGTTTTAGGTACATCTGTTCTGTCAGCCATATCTCCCGGTTGCCTGACCAAACCCTGTTGCCTGTCAATCAAGGCTCGCCTGCGTGTATAATACCTGTGTGACCCAACCTGTTCTGGCTGCATAAGATTGCTAAACCCTTAGGATGGCAGGATTTAGCTCTGATACCACTGTAGAAACCCTTGTTTCCCCTGTTTTCCGATTCTGACTGTTTTTTTGTTTGTTTTTGAAGTTTTTGGTTTTTTTGTGATTTTGAGCATAAAAGTAACAATGCGATTTTGCAAAGAAATTTGTATAAATTCAAATAAACAAATATTGATGCAGTAAACCCTTGAAATATCTAATCTATGATCTTATTATTCATTTTAGAAGGTTACAATAGAAGATCTCTGACATGCATACAAGATAGTGTAAAAATATTGTTCAAGAACCTGATTTGCAGCAAGATGAAGAATGCCCTTGATCTGGTACGGCTGCAATGATTATTCCTTTCTCCCTCCGTCAGGCGATCCAGAATAATGCCAAGTGCATAGACGCCCTTGTTAATGCAGACAGACTGAGGAAAAAGAAGGCGATTTGCTTGCAATTGAAAATACGCCCCTTTTTAATGGAGATACGGCCTGGTACAGATTTGTACGGCCTGGTAATAGCAGCAACCAATAAATGAAATGTACGGCCCTTCCTTAGTTTGCTAGACCTCAAAGAAATAGGCGCCTGTATTGATGAATCCCTGCTGGAAGATTATTACTCTGAAACTCTGAAGGTGAATGATCTGTGATGCTCTGTAATTTCTTCTGAATGAAGAAATCCCTTTGCCTGGCAATAAATCGGATGATATTTCACACCCTCTGAATCGTTTTCACTAGAGATGGCTCGTTCCCCAATGCTCTGAGACTGAAACCCTTGGCTTCCGTGCTCTGGTCAAGACTTGATCAATTTTCAATAACTCAATAACATAATGGGCTCGAATTTCCAATCAAAACTTTATACTTCTTGAAAAGTGCGATTTCCTTAATAATAGGGAATCATTAAAATAATTCGAACTTTTTATTTTAATCTTTCAATAGTCTCCGGGACAATTTTTAATTATAAAATATAATCACAACTGGCCCTTTCCCATGTTGGGCGACCCCTCAGCCAAAATCACTTAAGTTATAATATTTGAAATATTATAACTTTATATTATAAACTCCAATCATTAATATTTAATTAAATCAATTAAATATTAATATCTCTCTCAATATTCACTCGATGCACGAGCCGTCTGAAGCTGACGAATTAAGAAGTGATTCTGAACGTAATCAATCCATACTGCTAAAAATAGCAGGGGTCCCTCGCTGAGTGCCAAATACTGCTAAAAATAGCAACTCAGGCTAGAAGTGTCCGAATGAGCCCGAACGAAAGCCAACTGATCAAACACTGACACCTGAAGCTGAGCCAAGCTCCATCAAGACCCTCTATCCAACCTATCAGCCTACGAGGGTCGCAGATAATAGGCTAATCCGTGGTTGGTGATGTCAACTAGAAGGGGACATGACAGCTTCGGTGCGCCATTACTTGCACTCTACACGACGAAGTCACTCCCCACGCCTTCCTTCGACGCCCTTGACACCTTTGAGTTCCCCGTCTCTTCGGTACTCTCTCCGCCTTGGGGTACTGGGCTCAGATCTTCCACTCGTCAGCCGTTTGTCGTCGTCTGATAAGGCCAACTCCCGAAAACGTCTGATGCTACTACTTAATTCATCTTCGTTCTCATAAGGATCATACCTTCCTACGTACGGTGTTCCGAAGGGTGCTTCGTCCCTCCCTTCCACCAAACTTTGATGTGTTCTTTCAATGGATGTGTCTATTCGTGTTAGATTCTCATGTCTTCTTTTAATACTCTGGTTTATTTCAATTAGATCCTCATCAAATTCCTTACTAACTTGCTATAGTCTTCTTCACCGGTTTTCTTGTTCTTGCAGCCTGAGTGATCGTCAAACCTTCTCCTCCTGAGTCTCGTGCCCGCTAGGTACTCGGTTCTTGTCTTTGTTCGGCCGTACGGTCATTAAAATTTATTCAGGCAATCATTGTTGACTATCGAACGTACGTCTTCGGCTAGTGTCGCGTTCCTCTTCTTGTTTGGTTCTCTCTTCGTAGCGCTGCAATATTTGTTGCCTTCAGTGTTCCCGATCCTCTTCTTCTCTCAAGTCTTGCAGAATAATGAAATGACGGGCCAGCAATCTGGGCACACGATTCAGGAGGCGCTTCACCTCGTCATTCACTTCCAACCTATCCCAGATCACTTCCTCAAGGATCTCCCGTCTGCGGGATTCCCTACGGACGTGATCTTGTAATGATATCTTCCATAGATTGATAAAATCTTCAGTCAATAGGTCTTCCCTTTTCTCATTGCTATTCACGGGTTCATCTGTCGAGATACCCATTACGCTGCCATGACGAGTGATTCCCTAGTCCGCTCAGGCAACGACGCCAAATGTTTACTCACTGGGTAGTGTTCAACGTACTACAAGAGTAAACGAGAATAATTCACAAACATAATGCACGTACTAGAATATGAATCACATTTGAATCATAGAACAATCGCAAGAGTAGTTGCACAGCACAATGGATTGATTGATTTCATTAAGTATCTCCACAATACATAGCAATTGTTCCGTCTTCGACTACAAATGACAAGATACGTATATAGATGGCCGAGGTTGGTTGGGATACCAACCATCGGCAACTCTTCCTAACTACCTGCCCGACAACTAATCCAACTTTTACTTTAAACTGTGCATGTATTATTTAAACTATTATTATCTATTCCCAGTGCGACTGACTACAATATTTATTTAATTAGTATGGTCGATTACAATATAATTATTTATTAACATGGCCGTCTACATTGGTCTAATATTGCAGTTAGTAGAAGTTGGAGTTTTTGGGGTGTGTTCATATTTAGTGAGTCTTTGAAGGTTGGAGATCAAATAATAATATTGCAGCTTTTTGGACAGCTTAACCATTGGCTTCTCGTAGGATTGATTCTAATTGTGAAGCTGTTTCAGTAGTACTGATGAACTCATATTTACATTCTGCTAATTTCTATTGTATTCCCACTTTTAGTGGAAGAGACAAGCCCCGCCGCCTTGTTTACTTTTGTTTAAGCATTATCATTACCACCATTGGTGGAAGAGACAGGCCTCACCGTCTTGCATATTGTACTAGGGTCGGCTTTGCCGCCCTTCTTTAGTTTCAGTATTCATATTATTGATCGGCTAAGCCGTCCATTTACTTTTTGTACTTGCATTCATATTACTGATTGGCTATGCCGTCAAATCACTCTCATTGGAATACGCGATCGAGTTGCATAAACTTTACTTTCCAACATTGTACTACATTCAGTTTGGAGACTAACAATCCTTGGCGCCATATGCTCACACCTTGCCCAACATTGGGATCCTTGTGTACATTCTTGGTGTAGGGTTACATTCTAGTGTTTGTTTATGATTTTGGCTAACGCTAACGAGTGCCTTGTTGAAGTATTGTTGCAAAAAATTGAAAAAATTATAAGGGGGTTATTTCGGCACCCTGGCTAGCAGTGGCACTTTTCTGCTCCAGTGTTATTCAAGATTTAACCATTTTCATCTTCCTCATTCTTCGTTTAATCTGCAAATCCAGGTGCTAGACAAATCTTTTGGGCTGGTTGGTAGGCTCAACGCGAAGCTAGCAGGATTTCGGAGAAGATCTCTTGGAAGTGACAAATCTCAAAGAGATGATTTGAGCCTCTGAAACCTAGGGCACCCTTGGCCTCCAGGGGCTTTTTTATTTCCAGAGTTAGAAAATTTTAGATGATTTTCTTCTCAACGAAAATCCCCTACGTGACGAAGCATTATTTTGAACATATCTCGCCATAGAATCTTTGTTGGAGTGTTTTAAGCTTTTAAATTTCGACACCTGGTATCTAGCCATCTGCCATTGTTAACCTTGGAGGTCCTAACTTTTCTCCTAAAAAAGTGAAAACAACCCACCAAACTTAAACTGACTTTTTCTTGATTCTGACTTCACTGCTATGATCGTGAAGTGAAATAAGCCAATCAAAATAATTTTCAGTGAATTTTGGCAAGATCCTATTTTTTAGGGGTTTTCTAGAAATAGGGGCCCAGAAACCCTAATTTTCAAAATTTGCTAGTATCTTCTGGACAGAAAACCCACAAAAAGCCAATGCATTGTTAGCCCAAAAACTAACTTTTGATGACAATTTTACAAGGTTTAGACCATTTTAATCAAAATGCATTAATGAAGCAAAAAAAATGTTTTGGGTACAACAATTAAAAAGGGTTGACTGGTGCTGCTCGAACTGGGCAATGTTTACAGTTTAAAACACCATATTCAATAATTCATGGGTGAAGGTTAGAATGGTTATTACAGTCATGAGAATATGCACGGGACTGTATTGTAGACTCATTGTGGGCACTTAAGAGGGTAGGTTGTCTTGTTTTCTGGGTGTAAATACCCGCAGCTGAGGTTCAAGCTGATCGCAAGACATTGACCTGGCACGTATATTAGAGGTCTGGCAGAGTTGCTAAGAGACAGATTGCTAGCTGTGGCAAATTGTTAAATAGCTGTGGCGTGAGGAGAGCAGTATGGGGCGTTAGCTGAAGCCTGTAGACGTGGGAGTTCTCCTAATTGATGGTGAATTGGAGAGATATACTGGCTCTGCTGTTGATAGATGGTGCTGGAGTAGGAACAGAAATATGGGTGCACGGGTCAGATCACAACTTTTCTCTATAATCTGTTCTTAAATATTCAGATTATAATAAATATCCTGTTCAGTTTTTCTAGAATATAATAATGTGGAATTTGCTGCAATACTTTGGTGTATTACATGGATTTTTCATGAGAACATATAGTTAGTGTATTTCCTTTCAATTAGCAATCGTTACCAAACAATCTGCAGACAAAAAATTCTTTAAACGGGAATACACGTAGATCTGTTTAACGAATTGTTCTCATTGAAGTGTTGTGTAAAAAAGAAAAAAAATTCTGCATATATTTTTAGGGGTGATCATTAAAAAATATCTTGCAATCAATATTAAATGTTTTCTCAGTGAAGTTTGCATTGGAACTAGATGCACATTTGTGAAACATGAAAATGGTCTTATTTTCTTTTGTGGTAAGCTATATGACTCCAAGCTTGATGTGGTTCTATACATTAACAACCCTGGAATCAATGAGGCAATCAATAACAATATTTGTTGATCCAAATCCCAAAGACATAGTGCACATGTAATAGACCTTCAATAGCTGGTTTGACAAGTCACCTCTTACAAATAACATTAAATACAGAAATGACATGTGGACATGCTCTTTATGTGTTAGACAAAATCTCATGGCAAATTGATACATATGGATTACCACATAGAAGATTCTGTCTTTAGTTCTAAATGCCCAAAATGACAACTGTGTATAGAAAATCTTTTTGTGACAAACCAAAATGACTGCTACTGAATTAATAATTTTGTAAAAGACGAAAGAGAAGGAAATTGTTTTGGTTAATAAGATTGCTTGTAGGCTCAGGATGCTTTTGCATGATGCTATCTTTACCACACTGTGGTTCTAAGGTGAAATTCCTTTTGTTCCTCCTGTTGTTTTCATTTGAATTATATTATTACTGTTCATGTTTCATTTCAAGCAACAATACACACAACTTCTTGCACAAGTTGCATTCAATTGCTATGATTTGAAGTGGAATTCAAGTTGGAACAGTTCATAGTCTGCACTTGTTTTTGAACAAGTTGGAATGTCAGAAATTATATATCAATGCTCCTTAAATTTGGCCTGCTCGAGAGTCTAGAATTAGCTTACACATGATGATTATGCTCACTTGCATTAGACTATTCCTTAAATGATCACAATTCCAGCTACAAATCTCCTTATAGTAAATGATTTGTAGTTCCAAAATTTGTAGACTATTCACATAAGGTTTTGAATTCCTGTTAAATTAGAACCCTTGAGGTAAGTGCTACAGTGATAATGATGTGCCACACAATTTATAAATATATCATATATAGTTTCTTGAATTGTTTCTGCATGGAAGCATTACTTGAGTTCCTACTTACATCACATGCAGTAATTCTATATATCAATTAATTGCAATTTGGAATGTAATATAATAAAAAAATGTAACAGAATGCTACTTTAGCATTTGAGTTAGTTATCTTTGCTTGGAATTTTCTTTTTTGTCCTCAGTCATGTTTCACAGAAAGCTATGGTTTCCAAGTGAATGTTAATGATGCATACGTTCATGTTATTTTTTAGGGGAGTATCGTATGTTCCATTTGACTTGGTGAAACTCTTTATTGTCAAATTCAAGTTGGATACAAAAACTTTCTTGTTTATGGTGCAGTTAAGAGGGAACTTATTTTTTAGGGGAGTATTATATATCCCATTTGACTTGATGAAACTCTTTTATGTCTAACTCAATTCTGATACGAAAACCTTTCTTATTAGCACTTGAGAGGGAATTTAAAGTAGCGATAAATGATTAATACATGCTATCACTCATTTTTGTGTGGATGATGATAGACTTTAATTACCCATAAAAGTGTATGTCTGAAAAGGATGACAAGATATCTTTAGATTTGTCCGGGACAAACCAAATTGTCATAGATGTCAAACATTAAGCATGCTTCTTGGGAACTTAAATCCAAATTTGTATTGTGTTTTGTGGTTTTTAACTTTTTTGGTTGTATGTTTTTTTTTTAACATAATCATAT
>VDFB02324985.1:57209-70450 GCA_007258455.2 Sequoia sempervirens
AATTCTGACGGCTTCTAGGAGGCACGATTACCTCAAAGAACGTCTTGTCTTTTAGCGGACTGGCCAAGCACTCAAACAAGAAGCTCCCGATTGAGTTCTAAAGAATAGCGTATTATTCTAAATCACAAATTAAATTCGTTTTCATCTCTGTTTTGTCCGCTTCTGCCAGCAATGATATTATTTTCAATGAATTCAACTTTACAGACTAATTCACACCACAATTGAAATTGAAAAAATAACAACTCTAAGAATCTCCAAATCCTCTAATCTTTGGCACAACTTTTGAAATCTTCAAAATGCTCTTGAAATAATCTTTCTGCACATATTTAATCTCTGGTTGTAATTGCCTCTAATGGATACGAGGGTTTTCTTCTCCAAATCAAATCAGAAAACCAAGAGGGTTTTTGTCCTCCGACCAAAAGATGAACACCAATTGCTCGATCTTCGAGAGTGGGGTTTTGGAAACAATACAATAGATGATTCTCTTCTATACCCAACCCTATTTTTATAGACTTATTGATGGAAAATAACATGACATGGACCTTTCCTTTTAAAATAATAAGATGTCCCTTTTAAACAAAATAAAGTCATTTGGACAAATTTAAAATATCATTTTAATTATTTCCTTAGCTTAATTGGAAAAAGGGACTTGGCATCTCTTGTGAAAGCTGTGTTGAAAGAAAGGAGGTTGTTACTTCGTGTATCTTTGTTTATGCGCTATATTGAATGGTAAAATGGGGATTGAAAGAGAAAAAGATGTGATCACTAGTAGGTGTCCTTTTCAACTTTGAGTGTCTCGAAGACAATTAGTTTGATATTATAGTGAAACGAAATCCTCAAGAAGGATGCTTATGTTTTAACTATGGTATATGAGAATAAACTCTGTACGGTTGACTAAACCACATAGTATACAAGATTTTGATGTGCAAGTTGGCATGCAATACAATGCTAGGAAGTGTTGATAAAACTCAAAATCAACTTGGTGTCTGAAAAAACCAAGGAGGAAGTCCTTGAAAAATAAATCAAATTAGAGATCTTTAATTTGGCAATTTTTTTTCCTAGGAATAACTACAAGAAAATCTGAAAATTTCTGCAATAATACTGAGAAAGTTGTTTCCGACAATTGAATATCTTGATTCTCGCCACTCAGACTGAAAGCAATTTGGCAAATGCCAAAAGTTATCTTAGAATAAATGATTATTGGAGGCATAAAATTAGTGTCAAGGCAGAAAAAGAAGAATAAAGACTGAAGCAGCAGAAAATGGGAGTGAAATTGATGTAAAATATTTTTTTTTCCACTTTTTTATTTGCTCTTCTTTTATGTGGTGGGTGGAAATCCAAAAGTTTGGCAGTGAATTAAAAAAGGCTGGTTTTTTTGAAGGCAGTAGGCTTCTGGAAAAACCCACAAATGTTTCTGATTTTGACCATTGCATATATTTTGCAAGTCAACTTCAAGCTCTATCACTAAGCTAATAACCTATTTTTGTGTTGTGTCTAGATTTGTCGTCCCCTTCTCGACATCTCTCTATAATGTGGATTAGTTTCATCATAATGCACTGTAGGTCGATAGACTAGATAGAGGGTCACTGGAGCTTGGCTCAGCTCTTTAGCATTTCTTGACTGGCTTGGCTCAGCCTTCATTCTGGACACTTCGTTGTTGCTATTTTTAAAGTAGCTCAAGTACTGGCCATGGGACCCCTCGCTATTTTTAGCAAGATGATTTCATGTGGTCTCTAATCACTTTAGTGTTCATCAGCTTCAGACGGATCAGGCATCGGATGATTAACAAGAGAGATATTAATATTTAATTGAATTAATTAAATATTAATTATATGGAGATTATAATATAAAGTTATAATATTTAATTATAACTTAAGTGACTTAAGCTGAGGGGTCGCCCATCATCGGGAAGGGGCCAATTCGTTGATTATATTTTATTATAAAAATTTTACTAGACTATGGAAATATTAAAAGAATTAAAAGTTCGAATTTTAATGGTTCCTCATTCAGTGGAAATCACACTTTCTTAAGAGTATAAGCTATTTGCCTTGGGGAATCGAGCCATTATGTGATTATTGATTTTGGGAAATTAATAAGTTTCTTTGTTCCGAAAGCAAGAAGTTTTAGGGTTTCACCAAATTCTTTGGGGTCTGCTCATCTCCATCGAAAAGCAGCTCGTGAGTGAGATATCACCTGATTTATTGCCAGCAGAGGAATTTCTTCACTCAGAAGAAGTTGCAGAGCATCACAGTTAATAAATACTCAGGGGTTTTGATTAGCACTTCATCCAGCAGAGGTTATTGCACAGAGGTGCCTATATTCATCAGGTTATTGCATAGAGGCGCCTATATTCATCAAACCTGGAGATTCTCATTAGGGTCGTACATTTTATTTATTGCTGTTGTGTACCAGGCCGTACCTTTCTGTACCAGGCCGTACTACCTTCAAAAGGACGTATCTTCTCCTTGAGGCAAAACGCCTAACTTGGGATCAGTCTGTCACTTCCATCTTGGGCGCCTATATCACTGGCACTAATCTAGATCTTCAAAAGGAGGGAGAAAGAAGTTTATTCGCAGCCGTACCAATTACTTCCAGTTGCTGATTACCAGGTTCTTTCAATAAAATATTGCTATTTCTTTATTGCATGCTACCAGATCATTATTGTATTGATTCTATCTGAACAATAAAAGATGCGCCTTCAATAGAACTTGCATTTCCTATCTATATTGTCAATTTAGCATTTTATCTAGATTTTATATCATTTATTATCAAAATCGGAATTTCTCAATTTCATGAAAAAACCCAAACAATCAAAAACCAAAAATCTTCTAAAAATCATAAAACAAATGATGTTGGAAAATCGGGAAACAAGGGTTCCTACAAGATTCTAGCTACCCTCCAGTTTTCCCTAGTTAATTATTTTGTACATGATGCTTGTATGCTATTATTTTATTTAACTTATCTATAAAATTCTTCCAAGGTCCATTCTTTTAACTTTTTAAGCCCTATTTTATGATGACACTTTGCCGTATTGAAGTCTTATGAATCTATGATATATGTGTATTTTATGCCTAGAGTGATTAATAATAGAATGAAGTCTTATGTTATGTGAGTGACTGTCATTGTTGATACATTTACAAGATTTAGATGTTTGGTGAGTTGTTCTCCCAATGGCTGTTTTCTATGTAGGACCTCTAAGCGTATTAGGGGGTGTCCATTCAATAAAAAGTCAAGATCGTGAATGGGGGGATCATCATGAAGGACTTGTTGCAACATGGTTATGGAACACTACTTTTGTCCACCTTCCTTTTCTATTTATTACAATGCTTATATTAATAAAATATATTTTGTTAATCCACCTTATGTTGATTGTGTTTATTGTGATTGCTTGGGATCTTTCTGTTTAAACTCCAGTGGTTCCACTAAACTTCGATTCAGAAAAATCCCTTGCAAAATTTTTGAGTCCATCAAGTTTAGCTGTCATTGATTGAGATAATGAGGATTTAAGTAGGCTTTTTAGTTCACATAGAGATCTCAACTCTCAACGATAGAAGAATGAGACAGGAATGGATGGAGTTTATAGATCTGTGTGCATGAAACACATGCTTTTGTCAACAATTTGTTGGGAATATGTCTTGACTGGCCTGGCCTGGGTGGTAAGGACTGGCATGCATGAATATATCTTTATCAGAAAACTGTGATCAAACTTCCAATTTCTATATTTCCATTTAGTTTTATAATTTATAGTTTTGAAAGATAGTCCTTTAAGTGCTATTTTAAGAAGCATTTCATCTTCTTATTTGTTATTTATATTTGCAGTTAGATGATGGTACAGAGATATCATTTACTGACAAGAGGCGCTTTGCTAGAGTCCGTCTGCTGGAAAATGTATTCTCTATATTCCATCCTTTATGAATGACATTTTTGCCATGTTATGGTTTGCCAATACATCTGGATTTTATGTACCTTGCTTATTTTTAATTAATATTCTTCATAGTATTTGGAATGAATTTCTGAATTTGTACCTTGCTGAAAGCCGGGTTTTTTTATTTCTGTTGAGTGTAATATTAAAATTTTTATTCTCTTTCATGCAGCCAGAGATGGTTCCACCAATTTCCGAGCTAGGTCCTGATGCACTGTTGGACCTAATGCCAGAGGATGATTTTATTAGTGCATTGAGCAAGAGGCAAATTGCAATAAAAAGTCTTTTGCTTGATCAGGTTAGTGCTTCTTTTTTATTACAAGGAATGCATTTTTTGTATTGCAATACGTTTTCCTTGATAAAAAGGGAGAGGCAGGTAAAAGAAGTTGCATTTGTATGGTAGGTTAAACCTTGGTAATCTTGAATACTATAAATTTTGTTGTTTGCATCATTATTGATAATTACTTACTAATGGAGACTTTCTAATTAACAATCCTTGTTTTTGATTTATCCATGATACTTATTAAATGTTAATTTAGGTGCAAGTTTTTCGCCTTACCAATGCTTTTTTCCTTGCTTGGAAAGCAATATTTTGATGTTTTAATCTGTTCAACATAATTATCTATTTTGATTTTTTAGCTGGTTTGTTGAAATGTAGTTTTTTTAAAGAAATTAAAATATCCGTGTTTCTTCAAAACTGTAAATATTGCAGAATTTTGTCTTATCTATCTTCACTGTAGTACACCACAGATGATAATATGCCTAATACTCAATAGGTCTCCATTGAACAGGCTAAGTAAGAACCGCATGCTTTCAGGGACTGAATTCCATATGCAAGATTAGCTTTTAGTATATAAAGCCTTAATTTATTGTTGTATAGAGATTTTACTTGAAGGCTGTACAAAGTAGTTAATATATGTACACAATTTGGAGGGGAGGGTGATTTTGATCTTTCAGTGAAATGATTCCATCTTTGTAATTAGTAAGATACCCGTGTGTTTTTTTCATTACTGAGGTCAAGCCTGATGGATTGCTCTATTTTCAAATAATATTGTTCTTATAAATTTTATCAAAAAATATGATATCCCTATTCTTATAGTTCTTGCGCTTCTCATACAATCTATACAATGTCATTTGCTTTTGAGTCTAATTAGCATGATCATAGGCCTTTCCCATAGAGCTATAATTAACAGAGAATCCAAGCCATTTCAAGAAGGGGTTTGAGGGAGGCTATAAAGGAAGAAAAAATGGACATTTCCAGATGTGCTTCCTGTTTTTATGAACAACAGAATGTTAAAAATATTGAATATCATCTCAGGGGTGGATTGGACTCTCCCATAAGTGGAAAGCATATAGTAGGAATATGATGAATTAAATATTCAAATTCAAACCATAATCATTGTGCAAGCAAATCAACCCAAATACATTATTTAATAGGTCTATTGTTTTGGCTATGCACTCTTTCATGTTTGTTATAAAACATGGGTTGGAATTTAGTTGTATATTTTGTTTATTATTTTTTTGTTATAATGTTTTGATAACCAAAAGCTTGATGAATACCATATGTTTGCTGTAATATTGTGCTATTGTTCTGTGCCAGGGCTTCATTGCAGGCATTGGAAATTGGGTTGCTGATGAAGTGCTTTACCAGGTTAGTACTTTCCTAGCCACTGAATTCTTGGAGTTTTTTAGTTATAAGGTGTTGCTTTACCTCTACTATAATCTATTAGCTTTCTTGATCTTTGATCATGGTCTCTCTCCATTTCATCTATTTTAATAGTTTGAGGCTGTTGGATCTTCTTGGGTTATTTGTAAATAAAATGATAAAACAATGCATTAAATGCATGAAAGCCTTGGGAGCCAGTCACTCCGGACTTCCTTTTGAAGTTTTCCTATTACTCATCATGGTCATGACTGCTTTTTGAGGAATGAATAGATTTCCTAAGATGACCATCTTGTCAGAAAACTGTGTTAGCTCTAGATATTGTAAAGCTTTCTTTTATAATGTATGAATACACTTTGGTTTGGTGAAAACAATTGTTTTTGATACAGTCACCAAAATATTGAGCATATTTGGGAGAATCCTTTGTTCCATAATAGATATAAAGCTGACTATGCCAACAAATATTTATCTTCAAACTAATGGCCAAATAGGAGTGTTAAGATAATTTATAAATTAGTGTTCATCTTAAAAGAATGTATAATTCTAAGCACTAACAGACAAGGGAAAATTGTTTTTCCAAAAAACCAAATCATATCATAGACCTAAATTAACACACAATGCAAATGGAGATATTGATTCATAACTGAGGGCAGTTTTCGGACATCTTGCCTTGAAAGGACAGGCAGACAGGGACCTTTGAGTTTATACTGGATCTTGGTAGAGCATAATTGATTTATCAATATATGAAGGATATGAGATCCATTCTACTTGGAGAGAACCATTAACGCCATTGAGGAAGAACTGATCATTTTGGAAAGAACTTCAAACAAATAGAATATCTGGTTTTGGGTCTGGTTCGAGGTAAGTTTCACAAATAGAGGATCCATGAAACAAATGTCAATCAAAGGCTAACAATCTATGTTACTAGGTTCTTGGGGTTTGGGTGCTGTTGCGGGACTGAATGGGTCAAGGTTTGGGAGTGGGGTTAGGAGGATTGTGGATTAGACAGCTAGGGCATTGCCCTGCTGCCCTAGGTACCTTGTGGGTACAAACCCAACAAGATTTAGAAAATGTCAAAACATTTGTAGTTGTTAAAACACATTTACTCGCTATGCCATGATACTCATTAAAAGTTTGAAAACAAATTTAGAAGTAATTGGAATAGATAAGTTTCGTTGTGATACTCTGATGAGCACACAGTTATATTGAGAGGGAGGGGGGGTGAATCAGTATAACACAATCATTTACTTTTCAAAACTTAATCAATGTTAGCAATAGCACACATGCAAGATCTAGCAATTAAGAACACATGATTTATGTGGAAATCCTTGCGGGAGAAAACTGTAATGTTCCACCCCAAAACTGAATCCCACTTTTTGCAAAAGAACCATAAAGAAATTACCTTCTAACATGCAAACATTTAGTCAAACACTTCGTGTTTCAATGATTTTTTTGCTTTAAGTTTGTTTGGTGTTTAACATAACACATTTATTAATCACAATGCCACGTTCAGCTAATAAAGACATTTCCAGCTCCATATCAAATTATAACACATCAATTAAACAGAGAATTGATTCATTCTTCAGTATGATTGGTTACAAAAGAATTTTTCTTTTTAGAAAATCCAAATAGTTATTTATCAGAAAATAAATGTTGACTTGGAACAACACCTTTAGCAAAAATATTCTGATCATGCACCTATTTGTCACCCAGCAGCTGAGTCAACCTCTTTTACTTGGTACTGGTGCTTCCCAAAGAGTATGATAGGTTAAAAGTACGACACCTTTTTACCATTGTACGACATCAACAAAGGATGGTACGATGACTCATTAAAATGGCAGAATTTATTAATATTTTAAATGTATGGTGCTTTGACCAATTGCACACCTTTTAAAACCGTACAACTTTATATAAAATGGTATGAACCATTGCAAAGGTATAGACTATCTTCAATAGCTGTGATTCAACATAAGATTTGAAAAGAAGTCTTTTCCTTGGCAACGGTGGAAGATTAAATATAAATAAAGCCATTTATTATTCCTTCTTACAATTTCTTAATATCGACAAGCTTTGAATGGTATGATAGTTTTCTGTAGGTAAGTACGGTTTCAACTCTCCAAAAAATAAACTCGTGACCAAAGATTGTATGGTAGACTCTCCAACAATGGTACGACCAACAAATTATCACTAGTTAATTTATAAACTTAAGACCAAGAAAACTCTGAAAGTATTTGCAAAAATATTTATGGTGGAATTTGTCTTTAATTGATCAACCCCAAACCAAAACAAATTCTATTAAATTCTTTGCAAAATTAGCTCCAACACAACGCCTGGATGGAATTGTCAGCAATCATCTAGGAAACATCTTTCAGTTTCGAAAGTTATATTCTTCATGGAGCATTCTGTCCCCCACAAACTTCTGTAAATAGCAGCAAAAATTACTTCTTTCTCCAAAATTCCTCTATGTTGGGAAATGTGCCCAAAATTTCCTTTTCCCTTTTTTCAGCTGTAACTCCCATCACAATTCTTGAAATTCTCTTTTTTTCTCCCTTTTTAATTTAAATTTGATGTCACTTTTAATTTCCCAACATTAAATTATTTAATTCACTCTTTTTTGAAAAAGCATGTTATGTCTCCCTTTTAATATTATTTTATTAAATGCTAAGTTAAATATTAAATTTAACTTAAAAATGTTAGCATTTAATTAAAATAATATATGACTGACTACAACTCGAGAGAGGACATTAGAGTCCTCTCTCCCCAGAATTGCTTGTCCCCAAGCAATTTCAACTCTAGATGCTGCAAGATTTGTTCATTTTCTTAGGTAGCATCCTCAATTGGCAAGTTCTTCCACTTCACCAGGTACTCTCTAATGGTCCTCCTCTTAAGAGTACACTCCGTTAAATCAATAATAGCCTCATCAATGAGAATGAGTTTCCCTTCTTCGTTCGATAGTGGCAACTCAAAAGAGGGAACTACATTATGTCCCAACGCTTTTTTGAGGTGAGATACATGAAAAACATTGTGTACTCTACAATTTGTAGGTAATTCCAACTCATAAGCCACTTCTCCGATCCTCTTGGAGATTCTGGAAGGCCCATAAAATTGTGGCTTATGTTTTTCTGATTCACTTTTCTTGAGTGTGGATTGCCTATAGGGTTGTAACATATACCATGTGACCATCCTCAAAACTACGCTTTATGTAGTGTTGGTGAGCATATAACTTCTGCTGATTTTGTGCCTGGTGTAAGTTTTCTTTCAAAGATTTCATTATGTTCTGACTTTCCTGTATCAAATCTATAGCCTTTGGTACTTTATTGTCTCCAAAAAGTAAATCAATGAAACTTGGAGCTTTGTAACCATACAATGCCATGAATGGTGACATCTTGATTAACATGTGGTAAGTAGAATTGTAACAATATTCCTTGAGGTATAACCATCTCACCCATGCCTTTTGCTGCCTTGAAATATAGTTCTTAAGGTACCCTTGCACTCATTTGCTTACAATCTCCATCTGCCCATTTGTCAGTGGGTGATAATTGGTATTAGGAGTGAGCTCAATTCCACTCAATGTAAAGATTTCCTGCCAAAAAAGACTTAGGAACTTGCTGTCCTTGTCACTAACAATGCTCTTGGGCATCCCATGAAGTCTGAATATCTCCCTGAAAAAAGATCAGTCGCCTGTGCTACTATATATGTTGCTGAAATGGCAAAGAAATGGGCAAATTTTGTTAATCTATCAACAACATATACACAATCCTTACCCTAAACCTTCAGTAATGTCATGTCCCTTCTCGACATCTCGAGGACAGATTGCCTATCACACCTACCCTCAGAGGCCGGCTGGACCGATAGGGGGTCACTGAGCTTGGTCAGCCTTCAACAAGAGGATTGATCATTGTCTTCGCTCGCTCGACGGAGGAGTTGAGCTTCTGCGTAATTGCTATTTTAGCGCTTCGGGTAGCAAGCAGTGGGGACCACCGCTATTTTAGCAGCCATCGTATGCATCAGAATCACGTGAGTCTCGCCGATCGACGGATCAAGAATCGGTTAGAACAAGGAGATAATATTTGATCGTATTGATTAAATATTAATTAATTAACGTTTATAATATAAAGTTATAATTTAATATTATAACTTAAGTGAATTCCTTGAGGGGGTGTGCCATCATGAAAAAGGGACCAGTTTGATATTTTATTACTATTTAAATATTCAGTGGAGAACTATGGAGAATTGAAAATATTAAAATATGAATATTTCATTAAAACCCTATTTTCATGGGAATCGCACTTTTCAGTGTATTTGATGATTTTGCATTGGGATTTGTGCATTATGAGATTATTGAGTTTGATATTGATCATCAATTTTTGGTCTGAGCCTGAGACTTAGGGTTTCACTTTCGATTCCTTGGAGAGCGAGCCATCTCCAGCGGAAAGCAATTCAGAGAGTGTGCAATATCACTTGATTTATTGCCTACAGAGGTTTTCTTATCCAGAGAAAACTACAGAGCTTCAGATATTGTATTTGTCAGAGATTCTTCAGAGGTTTTCATCCAGATACTATTTGTTCATCAAGGCGCCCATCTCAGAGATCCAAACTTTGCTTATTGGAGAAGTCCGTACCATATTCAATGCTGATCTGACAGGCCGTACATTTCTGTCAGGCCGTACCAGCAATAAAGGACGTGTTCTTTTGTCTAACTCATACGCCTATCCTTAGTTCTCATTCATTCACCATCTGGAGGCGCTGGAAGTTGCTAGAGACATTGGGGATCAACAGACTGGAGAAAGACCAAGCATTTATTATAGCCGTACAATTCTGTACCTTTCAGCTGTGACAGCCATCACCAGGTTTTCTCAATAAAATTCATTCTTTTACTTTGCATGTTTCAAAATTGCATTGTACTGTTTCCAGTTGATGAAATAAAAGAGGCGCATTCATCTTAGCTTGTATTTGCTACCTTATTGAAGATCTAGTATTTTATTAAGAATTTATTTTAAATTTCTGTCAAAGCCGTACTGTCATTAAATGCATTGAAAACACAAAACTTCAGAAAACGTCAGAAAACCTAAAAATATCAGTCAGAGCAGTAACAGGGGGAAACCTAGGGTTTCTACAGTGGTATCAGAGCTTGATTCTGCCATCCTAGGGTTTGGCCATCACATGCAACCAGAGGAAATTGATACATCCAGGTACTACACTCGCAGACGTGCCTTGCTTGAAAGGCAACGCAGTTTGAGCAGGCAGCCGGAAATCATGGCTGACAGGAATGATAGGGCTGAGAGAACAGATATACCTTGGACAGATATCCCTCAGAACAACAGAGATCAGGATGATGCTGAGGTCTTACTCGCACTGAGAGATCTTAGATGCGGGGACAACGTCGGTCGATGATGTATTACAAATGGGTGTACGCGGTGCTGCGGTGGGACAGGGGCCGTCACCACGCCGTGGCGATGGCGGGGGTGATCTTTGGGTCCTGGGAGAGCACCTAGGGCGGTGTCGCAGGACGGTGATAGGCCTACAGGCCCTCGTTCCTGAGGAGCAGGAGGCAGGAGTGAGGCTATGCAGGAGAGGGATCCGGGATGATTTGTTCTTGATAACATGGCAGCAAGCGAGGAGTGGAAGTTGATACCTCCCTGCCGGTCGAAGCCGGATCACTTTTGACCGTTTCATCACACAGAGGCGTGAACACAATAGGGCTCGTCAGGATTGGAGACCCCGACAGCAGAATAATGACCTCAAACATGCAACTAACAGGTTGAATCTGGTGATGTTTGATGGTAGTGGGAAGATGACAGCCCAAGCTTGGATTAGCAAGCTTGATACATTCCTTACCTTGCGTCTGATGGCTGAGAGAGACGCTATCCGTTACGCTACACTGCACCTCGAGGGAGTAGCTTATGACTGGTGGCATCACGGTATGGTGACGCTACATCATGATAGGATCACTTCATATCAGGAGTTCGTAGACAGGTTGGTTGAGAGATTTGATAGGAAGGATCCAGAAACTTACTTCAGAGATTTGGCACAGTTGAGGCAGAGTGGCAATCTCGAGACATACATCAGCGACTTTCAGAGACTATCCGTCATGGTTCCGAGCATATCTGAGAGGCGGTTGGTAGTTCTCTTTATGGAGGGTTTGACAGAACCACTTAAAGGCTGGATAAAAGCCTTTGATCCTCCATCATTACAGGAGGCGATGAGGAAGGCACGTAACATGGAGTTCGCAGCCCCAGCAAATAAATTTAACTCCAGAGGTTCTTCATCGTTCCGAGATAACAAGGGCTTTAATAAAAACAATGATAAATCTGATTATAACAAAAACAAATCAGATTATAAAAACGATTCGAAAGGTAAATCAGCCTTCCCACCTTTGGATCGTGAGGCCCTGAATGACCTTCGCAGGAAAAAGTTATGCTTTTACTGCAAGGGACCGTATGATGCCAATCACGATTGCCCTCTAAGACCTAAGGGCAAGGCGAATCGCGTTATGTGGGCATACTATGAAGACTCAGAATCAGAAAATTCAGAGCAGCCTGAGCATTCAGATGAGTCAGAGACAGAGACTCCAGAGCATAGAGTGGAGGTAGAACCCGAGCTTCAGATACAGGAGGGCAGATTGTCTAGCATTTAGCAGGAGGGTTCTTTCCGGCTCCGTGGTGTATTAGCAGGTCAGAGGGTCATTACCCTATTGGATACAGGAGCTACACATAATTTTATTGATGCTAGATTTGTTGAGAAACGAGGGCTTATCACAGAGGAGTTTGAGGGCATCAGAGTCAAAGTGGCAGATGGGTACACTTTGAGATGCGAACGCATGATTAGAGATCTTCCATTATGCTTGAACAACTATGAGTTCAAAGCAGATTATTATGTTGTCAATATGGGAGACATTGATTTGGTATTGGGGATGAAGTGGTTACACTCTTTGGAGGAGGTCACACTTCGTCTCAAGGATATGGAGATCCGTTTTGAGGTCGACGGGAAGACTCACATTCTTAAGGCAATACGGGACAGCGACCTTAAAACAATTTCCTTTCGCCGAATGGAGCGGCTCATGCGTCATGACATGGTAGAGTGGGCTGCCGAGTGTCATTGCTGGGAGGACAGCAAAAGACAGAGTATCATCCGGACATTCAGAAGATCAGAGTCAAGCATGATAAGGTGTTCAGTGATATTCCGCCAGGTAGACCTCCAGATAGAGGGATAGAGCACATTATTGAGCTCGAGGAGGGTGCAAAACCCATCATGATAACTCCTTACAGGCATCCGAAAAGATTGAAGGATGAGATTGAGAAGACCATAAAGGAGTTATTGGCTATGGGTCACATTAGACCTAGCAAGTCGCCGTTCGCTTCTTCTGTTGTATTGGTGAAGAAGAAGGATGGAACGTTGCGCATGTGCATTGATTACAGGGTCCTGAATAAGAGGACAATTAAAAACAGATACCCGATACCGAGGATAGATGAGTTGATTGATGAGCTTCATGGGGCATGTTATTTCACGAAGATTGATTTACGGTCGGGTTATCACCAGATTAGAGTCCGTGAAAGCGGAGACATAGAAGCAGCCGGATGTGTTGTGGGTACCGAAAATTTCGTAGTGATGCATTTAGGCTCATACTTGGCATGACTAACTTCGATCTACTATAGG
>VDFB02324986.1:0-20972 GCA_007258455.2 Sequoia sempervirens
TTTACATATACTTGGTTATAGCTTGAGAAACCATCAAGCAATGAAAACATCTCTAATTTGGTCATATTTTGTAGGATCTACTCCATTAATGGCAAAGGGTAGTGGTCTTTTAGCAAGGCTTTATTCAAATCTCAAAAATTGACACAAAGCCTAATATCGCCACTCTTTTTTCTGAAATGGTATCAGATTTGACACCCAGGTAGAATGTTTAATCGGATATATGATCTTTTGAATCGACTAATTTGGTGAGCTCCTCTGCCATCAACACTTGGACCTTCAAATTACTAGCCTTTTGTTTTTTGCTAGATGAGTTTAGATCCTTCCGCACCAATTCAATGATATGTTGAATTATGCCTAGGTCATACCCTCTGCTATCATAGGTCTAGGGAAATAACCCATTGTATGTGAAGCATAGATCTTTCCCTTGTTCTTCTATGGAACTTCCCTTCCCGACCTTTAACTTTTTTCTCTCAAATACATTGCCAAGTATGCTTCAAAAGCAAAAAGAACTTCAGAGAGCCGCCTTAATATGCAAACAAGAATTGCAGCAAATCAAAAACTAGAAGATGAAGCTTTAATAGCATATCGAAAATTCATGACAGAACTTGTCGTTGCCCGCGATATAGGAGCACAAGAAACATGTCATATGCTCTAGAAATTGCCCCTTGTCATCTGCAATAGATCATTTACGTCATTGAATGTTGGACAAAAAGTATTTCTTCGCTTCAAAAGAAATACAAATCAAAATGAACTCAAAACTAGCTACTTACATTCCTATATGCAACGCCCTCCACAATTAGAAACAATAACATTGCTCGAATCTGCAAAATCCTTCACCTACTCTTCATGTCGCAAAGGATGTAAATGGAAAGAGAGGAAAGCAAAAGCAATTGTCAATGTCTTCCCAAAGTTCTATAGTATTCTGAAACATGAATTAGAACACTATGAAACATTTTGTTGGAGTGAATTACTCTTATACAAGAACTTTTGTGACATAGAAATTGACATAGGACAAACAAAAGACACAATAATAAAAAATTGGGAAAACATGAATACAAACAAATATGATGTATGGCACATTGATCGTATAATTGAAATGGAAGCTAATAGTGATGACGAAGAAGATACTTGTAATGAGGTAAACACAACAAATACATTAGAATTGAATGAATGGGAAATGCTATCACAAATGGGACTTAATAATAATGTAATTTGAGATGAACTCCAAATACTCGGTAGGCATGATTTTGATAACAACAACTAGGATCAACACAATGTGCACCCTGATTTACATGCCACTGCAAATCACTTCATAAACATCAACAAAATTTCCAACCAAAATGAAAACATAGCCACAAGAAACGATGTCCAAAATTATGAATTGTCACCAAAACAAAACCTAGCACTTACCTTAATAACCAACCACTACAAAGATCATTCCTTAAACAAACCTTTGCATATGATCATTCAAGGAACTGTAGGAACTGGAAAATCATATCTTTTTTCTTGCATAAGGGATGCACTTCAAAGTAAGCAACAACAACAAAAGAGCCCATTGATTGCTTTAGCTCCCACATGAATTGCAACATTCAACATACGAGCTTCAACTATACATTCAAAGCTTAGGATTCCAATAAAACAAATTAAACCATTGCAAGGACAAACACTGACAACATTCCAAGAAGAAATGAAACACATAAGATACATCCTCATAGATGAAATGAGTTTCATAGGCCCTAAACTACTGTTAAAAATAGATAGTAGACTACGAGAAACATTTCCTCAAACACAACACAAGTGCTTCGGTGGTTTATCTATAATCCTAATAGGAGACCTTGCGCAACTGCCACCTGTAATGGACAAGCCCATCTATACATCACATTCCAATGCAAAACCAATTTACTACAATAATTACATTACAAACAATGTTTTGTCAACAAGGAGCCAATCAAACTCAAACACAATTTTCTGAAACACTTAAATACATACGTAATGTAGAACCAAAAGAACAAGATTGGGAGATATTAATGACCTATACAAACAAAGTACTTACAATTACAGCAAAAAAAATAAATTGATAACTCAATTCACCTATTTGCAACAAATGAATTAGTCAAACTACACAACAAAACAATGTTAAAAAAACTAAACCTTCCAGTTGCACTAAGTATTGCAATAAACACAAGATCCAAATCAGACATTGAAGCACAAGATGACCAACTTGAAAAACAACTTCTATTATGCAAAGGTCAACAAATCATGCTAACAACAAACTTATGGACTCAAGTAGGACTTGTAAATGGTTCCCTTGGGGAGGTAGTTGACATCGTTTACAATGTAGGCTCTAAACCACTAGATATTCCAATGTATGTAGTCATAAGAATCAATAACTACAGTGGCCCACCATGGAACCAAAATGATCCAAAAAATATACCTATAATACCTATATCACTAGGTAATCATAGGAAAATACCATTATCCATGGCATGGGCAATTACTATTCATAAATCACAAGGCCTAACCCTACAAAAAGCAACAATTGATATTGGTAAAGTTGAAAGACAAGGACTAACATTTACAGCTCTATCAAGAGTCAAATCATTAAATGGACTACGAATCCAACCAACATTCTCCTTTGAACGATACTCAAGAATGCAAAACAATCCATACACAATGATCAGGAAAAAAGAGGAGAATCGCCTACAATTAATCGTGCTATGAAAAAATGAGGTTTGCACTTACAAATCATATCACTTTCACATTAACAATATGTAGTTCATCCTATATCTCTTACACAATATTTTCTCGTTCACAAATAGATTCAAATAATTATTATTATGCAACTACATTAAAAAAAAAAAAAGTACAATTGCTCTTCTCAACCAAATTATACTTTCAAAGATAAATTTATTGGCACCACAAAATGCAAGTCAACCACAATCAAAAAATAGGTAAGCAATGTTAAAATCAAGCTATTTTTTATATTCATTTTACAAACAATAACATGGCAACTATTATAACTCCTTACCATGATACACAGTGATCATGAATAAAGAGGAAAATCACTTACAAATAATCGCACTATGAAAAAAGAGGTATGCACTTAATAAACCAATCTCTTGAAAATTAAGACTATGTAGTTCAAACTATATGTCTTAAACAATATTTTCCCGTACAAAAACTAATTCAAACAATTATTCTAATGCAGGTACACAAACAAAAACAAAAGGAATATTTTCTCTTCTCAACAAAATTATACTTTCAATGAAAAATATATTGAAGCCACAAAGTGCAAGTCAGCCACAATCAAATAATAGGTAAGCAAAACCAAAATCAATCTATTTTTTAAGGTTCATATTATCTTTGAGAAATGCAAATGCAACTATTCTTTCTATGTTTAGTGGGGCAACCATGTTGACATTATTTCTGCGGCAATAAATAATCTACCAAGTTTCTAAAAAATTTATTAATTCTTCTCAGTCAAGTGTATCCGCTTGAAAAAATAGAAACAAATTATCAACTTATCTTTTATGGCTTTAATTTTTCGACATCTTTAACAACTAGCTCGAGTCTGTATTCCAACAAGAATAGTGTTCTCAAGAATTAGATATGATAGGTAATTTATTTAATTATTTCATTTCATTGGTTGTAATTAACAAAGAAAAAAACTATTCATTAGTATCCACCTCACTTGGATTTAACTCTGTCATTGCATGTTTTATTATAGGCTAAAGTTTTAAAGGCAATCCTAGCCTTTGTGGTGGTGTTGTGCACAAGCCATGTGAAAAAATGGAATGAAATTGAGAGCTTTGCAGCTTAAATTATTGTTCATAAAGTAATAAGGTTTACCTTGCAAGTTAAGGGTTGTACATTTTATCATATAACATCTAATTTTGTTCTTTAGTTTCTTCTAAGGTCAACATCTACAAAAGATTGACATTACAATCATGCAAAAGATTATTACAATATAAGCAACCATGTAGATGGCCTTGATGATAATGAGGAAGTAAATGTTTTTTTTAATGCATCAAACAAAGTCTAAATTTGATAAATGCTTCATGAATATTGTTATGATTGGAATGAACTAGCATGAGAGGGGATGGAAAAATACTATAATAATAGAATGGCTTTAAATATCAAGAACATAACAATAAATCATACAAATGTAACTTTACTTGGAACATAACATCTACCAAAGTAAATTGATAGTCAAAATTGTACATGATTATCACCCCTTGTAAATAAAATTAAATCTACCAGCAATAAAAGTTTCCCAAAACATAACACATGCAAAATATAACTCAACATGTACTTTAATCTGACTAAAACTAACGGAATGAAGTGGACAACATTAAAGCTTAAAAGATTGTTGATACAACAACAAGGTTTACCTTGCAAGGCAATATAATATGTAATAATAATGCCTATTTATGTATGCAAAGTTTGGATTGTTCATGTAATAATGTTTATTGTTTATGTTTATGCTTATGTAGATATGTAGATTGATAAATGCTTTATACAAAGTTTCATGCAAATTGAAATTTATTAAATGACAACAAAACTAACCATTAAACGGTAACACATCCAAAATCACGCTTATCAAGTTAAAGTTATATGAATAATAAATTTCACAAAAGATGATACAAATCAATTTCAATTACCAAAATTCTATGAATAATTGATGCCAACATTAATTTATGAATTGCATTTAATACTTTACTTTTTAATTATCAAAAAATCAACATTTATCTAGTTCATTATTTCTATCCTTATTTATTTTTCATTGTTAGGAGTTTAATCTAACCACATGTATAACACAAACACTTAATCAATAAATAAAACACTTTATTTTAATCATGTGGAACATATGTTTTAAGATAAACTTTCAAAAAATTTGCATGTCAGTAGATTACTATTTAATATCATTAAACTCAAAGTTACTAAAACTTTCACATTCAACTACAATTGAATTTTTATAATGGTCAATCACGAACCGTTGATGGAGGACAAGTGTGAAATGCATTTATACCTAGCCAAATTATTTGAAATTAATCTACCCCAATGTCCAACCCAAACTACAAACCTCTCATTCCACCTAAATAAAACACACAAAAATAAATAACAATTGGAGTAATCATTTGTGTACCTTCTTGTGATACATTTCTTTTCGTTATCTACATAAATATCTCAAAGAAAAAATAAAATTATCCTACTCACGGTATCTGATTCGGTGTGGGTAGAAGAGAACCAGTAAAAACGAGCAGAATCAGATAGTCAAATCAATGAATCCATTGTTCAGATGGGTTCGAAGCAACAGACAAATAACCTCATTAAATAGTGGGTTCCATACATAATGGTCATGATTGTATGCAAAAGTGATAAATCCATTGGTAATGATTCCATAAAATTTATTATTCAATTATTACTGGCCATTATTCAATAACATTTCTATTAATGCGATTGAAGGAAAAGTGCATTTCAAATATAGAAATGTAAGGAAAAAGTAAAAGTAGATATGAATATCATAAAAAAAATAGTTTGAATTTTATTTATAGTTTTCAAATAAAGGCTCATAAATAATTTAAAAGTGAGAACGTTGAGATAGAGAACTCTTTCTCTACTTTTTGAGGAGTCAAAGTTTATGTTCTATTCATCTCTTATGAATAGAGTGATAAATTGATGATATTTATGATATAACATCATCTCATAAAGAATTTGTGAATTTGTAATTTCGTTGATAGTAAAAAAATGACATCATTGACATGTAGATTTATAGTTTTATTGGGCACGGTAAAATTTAATTAGAGATATAATTTTTTCTGAGTTTATATTTTAATTATGCCAGAAATATAATATATGCAATTAATTAAATGTATTTGTTTATAACATAGAAATTAATGAAATAATTATTATTGTAAAATAGTTGGGCACAAGCTCTAACTTTTCACTCTTCTTTTCTTTCCCAATTCTTATCTAACTCTTAGATTTCTATAAACATAATTTTCATAGAAATCTAAATCAACTTGCTTCAAACTCAGAAAAAAACTATTTGAATGGAGAATCCTCATCCTCTTCTCGCTCATGTGTCCAACTCTATGGTGCCACAATGTTGTATTTGTTGATGTAGAAGCTAAAGAAATGGAGAATTTAGAATTACCAATACATAAATATGATGTACTTACATTTTCTCCTTTTGCTATTAGCAATACTCCCTTAGTGACCTTCCATGAATTCTCTATAAATTTAACTATACAACGTTCACTTCCCAGTTGTCCTAGTGAAATTAGATTTCTTCTCAAATTAGGGACATGCCTCACCTCTTTTAGCAACCATGTTTTTTCCATTTGGTAATTTTATTTGTATCTTACCCAAGCTCCAACAATTTTATACGGTTCATCATCACCCAAATAAACCTATTAAAAATCATTGTAAACATAATCTAGAAAGTATTTCTTATGGGGTGTGGCATGGAATGAAGCCCCTAAGTCTAGCACCCAAAAATCAGTAATATTATCTAATGAAAGGATCAAATAATATTACAATACATCACCTACTACATTTTCTTCCTTAATATTTTCTTGTTGTCCATCTCCTTGTTTTCATTTTCAAGGCCAACATTTATTCTTCTTGAGTGTCCTTTCTTCCCACAATGCCAACATTTTAGCCTTCCTCTGGATTTGGATTTTCCCTTTATACATTTCCCATGATTCCCTAGGCTCTTTCCTCTCTCCCTTTGTCTTCTCCTATTCCCCACAATCAAAGAAATACCTAATGTCTCACCTATGATTTTTCATTGCATTTTCTCACTAAGTATAACACCAACAACAACATCATATTTTAAATTTTTTGAACCAAAAACAAAATTACTCAAGCCATAACCAAGCTATTGTAGCTTTCTAGCAATGACCACAAAATCAAGAGATCCCTAACCTCAACATCAAAGGTTACATTTATAAAAATTGGCTGACTGGTGACCATGTTAAACTCATTTAAATGATCAACAATAGACCCACCTTCTGACATTTTCATATTAAATAAACATTTCATAAGAAATACCTTATTTGAATGAGATATTTTCATACAATTTAGCCAATATCAACATTGTTTCTTTTGATATGTTGATAGTCATTGATGCATTCAAGCACAATCGTATTGTTCCTAGTGCCTTTCTATCAAGAATCTCTCATTCTTGATCTACCATATTTGTAGGTTTCTTTATTTTTCTTCCCAACTGTAAGAAAAGATCCTTTTGATATAGATAGTCCTCCATTTGCATCTTCCATAGCTGGTAGTTTTGGCCATTGAACTTCTCAACACTAAACTTGTCTTCTACCATTGTTTCCACTCAAACCAAAACCCTTCTTTTGATTTTTTCATCCAAATAAATGTACAACTTTGATACCAATTGTTAGGAATAGGATCAAAAAGAAATATACAATAAAATGAAAGAAAAAATAAAATGTAAGATAACACAAAACATAGACACATATATATGTAGTTCACCCAATATGGGTTATATCCACGAAGAAACAACCAATCCTTCATTTATTTCATCTAGCAATATGAAGGGATACAACCTACAACACATTCATTATAAATTCTTCTCTCTATCATAATATCCTTGCAATACAATGCAATGCAATATTTGGCCATAATGCAATGCCCTCATAAAAAGGGGATCTCCTTCTAGGGAAATAAAAGCCAACATATAACCTCTACACTAGATCTATGATCTGATGATAAATGGTCCAAATTTACAATGAACAATTATATATAAAATGTGGCTTTTAGGGGCAATGCCCAAACCCCTGCTAAGGTACACATCCCTTGGATCCCCCACCAGGGATGGGCCCCTAGACCCCACAAGGGGTACCCCCCTACACTATAAATATTAACCAATAAGATTAGGCTCCATAACCAACACTAATCTATATCCATAACCCTTTTTTTTTAGATTGCATCAAATTTGTTTGCATAGTAGCATCATCATGCTAGAAATGCATGTAGTAGGGGAAGGTTTCCAAAGGAGATAATCCCCCTATTTAGATTACTAGGTTGATTTACTTGCATTGATAGCCTAATGCTAAAAGTTGGCAATGATATAAAATGATAATATAGATCTCTCAAGTAACCTAAGAGAAAGATGAAGGTTCCTAACAAATCCCTTATTTGGGCGTGGCCTAGATGGTTTGGAAGGACATAAAATCAACTAACACTATTGAAAATTGTGGATCATTCACTTTATCAACATGCATCCAATATTGAAAACATTTTGTGATGGCATGAGAGCTCACACATAGAAAATGGGGTTTCTATGTGTAGACAACTTGTAATAGGTGCCACAACAATCTTACAAATGATATAACTTTTAAGAATCTATCTTTCCATACCTTGAGAGAAGATTTGATGTTTTAAGAATAAGAAATGGTTGTAGTTGTAGGATAAATTCCAAATAAAGGATAATTTTTAACATAGTTCCATCAATTTTCAAATGTTATCTTATACCAAACATAATGAATTTCATTCTATGTTAAAATGATTGACCTACATACCTGGAAGTGTTATTCCTTAATTTGGATTTACAAGCTTAGAGAATAAAATTCACCCAAATCTCTACACTAACCTTTCACCAATAGTCTTCTCTTCCTGGCAACAATGAGAAAATATTTCTCTATCTTGGTAATGACAAATTAAATCTTTCTCCTACTCTTGGTGACAAAGAAAAATGGATAATATCTAGTGTTCCACAGGGGTACGTCCCCCCCAGAAATCTTGTTGTTTATGAGACTCAGAGACTTTAGGGAAACGTCCCTTCACCATCCCCCCATCGTCCCCCCGTTTCTCCACCACATTCGAGATGTCTCTCTTTTGAGGGCACTTTTGGACGTCCCCAAGAATTTTGGGCGTCGCCCCAAAGTGCAAGAAATTTATAGGAATCCCCTTAAAAATGCAATAAAAAATTATCTTTAAAAAAAAACAAAAGTGAAACTTATAAATTTTAAAGTATTCTTGAAAGCCTAAAAAGCTAAATCGACCATGCCTTTGACTTTTTCCTCTATTTTCATTTTATTGTTTTAGTGTTTACACAATTGAGTGTGGGGATATGAGTTTGGGTGATTGAAAGTTACAGGTATGAGGGGTTTTTTTGTTTCATTTAAATGTTTATGCTTTGTTGGATGTCCATACCTATCCAAAGCTCCTATTCATGTTGCACTTGCAGCCACATAGGCAAGGAGCAGTCGAACCCTAAAAAATTGCAAGCACGGGAAATGCATGTAAATTGTCAAACTAAATGCCTCAAAGAGATATCATCATACTATATTCATTTTGATTTTCAATGTTCACTAGTTCAATGAAATCATTGCAATGTGTTTAAACTTTAAACTTTACTTATTCATTAGGCTTCTACAGTTATACATCTTTTTATATCTAATTTTTCAAGTACTATATGTATTTCAGTACACCACTCCTCCACCCACCCGTCGTCATCCCCTCACTACCCCCGCATCCCTAAAAAGCATCCCTTGTCATCCCCCCATCCCTGTCCCCAAAACTTCGTGGAACACTGATAATATCAAAAGATGGATACTATTAATATATGAGAATGAAGAATGATGGTTACTTCCACAATGACTCATTATATTGTTACCTTTCCCATGTTCACGCTCAAGTGGTAGTACAAGAGTAGTTTTAACAACGAGACATGGGAAGATCTCCAAGTCTTCACTGGTGACATAGGAATATTCTTTCATATTCTCCTTGACATTTCACCGACATAGAGGTTTCACTCCAAAATTTTCTCCATTTAAATTCCATGACTTTGAGCATACTTAGGAATTGGTCAGCAATTAAATTAAACATACATGTTATTCTCCTTTTAATTGTCATGGATATGAGTTAGTTGGAAAATAGATTTAAACATGTTTCATTTACATTTATTATCATTATTTTAATTCATTTTTAATTTGTTGTGCTATTTATTTTAATCAATGATTAATTATTGTCAAAGTAGAAATATATAAATATTAAAATATGCAAAATACTTAGGGGGTGATCCCACAATAGTGGTTTACAATTTTTGGCCAAACTAGACATTGAAATTATTATTTTTAACTAAATATTCACATTAGGGCACCTATAGTGGCTAAACCATGAGAAATTTGAAGATGATGCAAACTAGAGTCTCATCACATTTTGTCTATGGATTCCAAAAATATTTTTTTCAAAATTTTTGGAATTAGATTGCACTTATTTTTCCATCTCCCACGAAAATTGGTTTTTTTCATAAAACACCATTTTTAAAACTAATGCACACTATATAACGCATAACTTTTTTTCCATAAAGGATAAAATTCTAATTCTTTCGAATTTAGATTTGTAACTCTGATATCTAGTACTTCCACTTGGTTAGATAGTTTTTTATTGTATATTTTTTCTTTAGTCAAGTTTCAAAGTCAAACCAATTACAATTCAAACATAGCGTGATTGCATAACGCGTAAATTTTTTGTATATATCAAAATTCAAAATTTTTTTGTTGGATCAAGGACTTCAATATCTGGTGCACTCATATTTTTCAAAAAAAAATTGATAATCTGCTATTTTTCCACATGTGCAAAACAGAGACATTCATTTTCAATGAACAACCTACATTTAATAAAATTAAAATAATAAATACATAATCAAACCAAAACATATTAAAATTATATTTGAGTTGGATAGCTTGTTCCAAGGAATACTTGATTCCAATTGGGTTTGTGAAGATTCCTCCATTTTCATCCTCAACCCGAGCTTCAAAGCATAAAAATTTAGGTTTTTTTTGTGTTTTAGAGGGAGAATGAGGAATAAGGGGGGTTCGAGTGAGTTTTCCCAAACCCTAGTTCGAGCGAACCACCCTCAATATACATTTCTTTTTGTTATTTTGGGCAGGAAATGTGGGTCCAGTAATTAATGGGTTCGCTCGAACCCTAGTTTGGGTGAACCCCTTTTGGGTTCAATCAAACTTGTAAGTTCATTCAAACCCCTAAAACCAATTTTTTTGCCATGGGGTCATTTTTTCTCAATTTTCCTTCCTCCATCAAATTGTAAACCACTATTTTCGCTTCACCATAGGGTGACATTAGGAAAATATTGTGACTATGTCATCTAACTATCTTCAATTAAAATCATTTAGATGGAGCCCCTCAAGGCCAAATCATTAAATTTTTATAAACATATGTGATTTCAAGAAAAATCAAGATGTCCCAAAAGTGGGATACACTATTATAGCAACACCTAGTAGTGATGAAACCTAAGCCATATCAGTATGAAAGATGCATATTACCAATTGGAATCCATAACTAAAGAGATAAATAAAATAGAATCATATAAAGTCATTAGAGCATGGAAATTGACTAATATCATCGAGGATCACAAACAGTGTGATTTCCAAAAATTAATCAAGTACTACTCATATGACATATTTTTTCCTATTAAAAAATTGCATAGGAATACCTTCACTTTGGACATCTATTTATTCACCATTAAAGGATTTGGTATATTCCATATATCAATACATTACATACAATTAGTGCAACCATAATTTACATCCTTAAAAAAGAGAATATCACAAAGAGAGAAAAACCTTATTACTTCTTGTTATACATCTACAAATGGAATCATAGATATTTGAAATTACAAATGGTGATGTGTGTGGAGAAAAGTAACAAGCTTCAAATAATAACCTTCAATAAGCACATCTTCAACCCATAGAATCTAGCCTAACCATCCTTAGCCTCTAGTTAAATGAAGAGGGCCAAATGCTTATAGGCATGCAATTTTACCAAACCCTTGTGCTCAAAATTGTTTGCTAGCCTATACACTAAAATCCAAGGTTAGCTTGTAAAGTAAGAAGTTTTTCATTGGTCTCATGTGAGTTTTTATGAATATCATGTTTGAATTGTGGATTATCTCTTTTATAGAACACATTGAAAGGAATATTGAACCTGTCCAATTCCATATGGCAACTAAAAGAGAATGCTAGTTCTTAAGGCCTAACATCACAAGGAAAATGAAGATGAAGAAGACAATAGATGCCATATTTGGACCAACTTGGAGGAGGTGCATCCTTGAGCCATGTTTTACCATTTCAAATAACTACTCACTTTCCTTACTTCCTAGCTTGAACCATGTTTGATTTTTTATCTTTCAACTCTTTATGGTGAATTATATGATGTCTTCTCTAAAATAGTTCAGGATTGTTTTTGCACATCTTTTAGAACTTGTGATTCAATGACCAAGAGTTAGTTTCATTTGATATGTTGTCCTTCTTCTATATTTCTTAGTGATCAAGGCATGCCATGCTTTGAGGGCTTATTGTTTCCAAATCATATGGAATGTTCATATACACCATTATATACTTACCTAATAGTCCCATGTCACTATTCACTACTTTAAAAAAAATGTAAACCTCATAGAAAATTATTTTGAAAATCATGTATAATATAGAACTAAAATAATGAAACAACTAAATTTAGAAATCATAAATTCAATTGTGATAAAAAAATAAAAACCAAATGTAACACATTTTTCTTTGTTCTTTTTCTATGTTTCCAAAATCTACGTAAAAAGCATATTACTAAACATTTAAAATGAAAAAAAATTAAAAACCCTCCTTCATGTAAAAATGACATTTAAAATGAAAAAATTAAAATTAAAAATAACCCTCCTTCATGTAAAAATGGAAAAGATTGCATCCCATCCGGATGGTAAAGGTGGTGCAGTTATGGGATTTCATCATGGCTTTCCAAGTTTGTTATTGAAAAGGGTGAAGATCCCTCTCACAGTTGTGTTTGGGTTCTTACAATCATCCATGGTCAACTCATTGGATTTTGTTTTATTTATGCTTCCAATTTTTCTAAGGAGCGAATCCAACTTTGGGACTGGATGGCCAATAATTTACCAAATGTAGGTTGGATATTAGGTGGTGACTTTAACATGGTTGAACATTCTCAAGATTGCAACTGGAATAAACCATTAAATCTCAACAAAGATGAATTTGACAATTGGCTATTTTGTTGTAACTCCTTAGGGCTGGTTGATCCCATCCATGATAAAATTGCTAGTCATTCAAAATTTTGGTATACCTGGTCCAACTGTAGAATGGGGGGAGAGAGAAAATTAAGTAGGCTTGACATATTTTATGCTTCTCCCAACCTTGCCTTGGTCCATGATCCTTTGGGCTTGTATGTTCAGGTAGATTATTCTTCTACCCTTTCGGATCACTATCCCATTGTTTGCAGCATTTTCCTAGCCCAAAACTCAAGTATTAGTACTCTCTCCATTTAAAAAATCTCATTTGTTTAGCTGCCCTAGATTTGGAATTCTCTTCCTAAGCCCACTGAAGGACAATCATGGATTGATTGGTGGTGTGTTGCTATTACTTAGTGCACTAATTTCCTTCGATCTTTTGACAAACAAATCGCCTAGCAAAGAAAACGTAAGGAAAAATATCTCCAAGGGAAACTTATGCATGTTAGAACACGTCTCAATGTTGATCCTTCCAATGTTAGGTTGCAAACTTCTATTGTTGCAACAAAAGCTCATCTTCACAAACTTGATAATTACAAAGGACAAGGGGCTAAAGTTAGATCCAGGTTACATTGGATAAAAGAAGGCAGCAAGGGCACTAAATATTTCTTTAATTATCTCAATTACAAACACAAAAAAGAAAGGATTGGTGCTATAAGGGATGAATCTGATATTCTTCACTCTGATCCTACTGAAATTTGCAATTTATTCAAACAATTTTATGCAACTCTTTTCAAGGATTATCAATTGCAAGATATTCAAGATTTCCTTGAGGATATGGTTAGAGGGTATATTCCTACCCGAATAGATGTTGATTATCGTCGTTATCTTGATAGAACTCTTTCTCTACAAGAGTTGGAAAATGATATCTTCTCTATGGCACCTTAAAAAATCCCAGGCAGTGATGGGCTCCCTATGGAATTTTATCATTCTATGTGGCAACACATTAAAGAACATTTTTACTCCTTATACCTGGAGGCTTTTGAGAAAGGATCTTTAGGTCCCATAATTAATGGTGGCATAATCAAGCTTCTTCCCAAAGGAAAAAAGGAGGATACAGTCTCTAGTTGGCGTCCCATCACATTACTTAATACCTCCTATAAAATCATAGCAAAAGCCCTTGCTATTCGGGTTAAACCAATGGTGCAAGCAATTGTTCGAGCTGAACAAACTAGTTTTATTATAGGCAGATATATTCTTGATAATCTGATTTTAGCTTAGGAAACTTGTGAATGGGCTCAACAAACTTGTCAAAATGCTATGCTTATCAAACTTGATTTTGATAAAGCTTATGATCGGATTCAATGGGATTTTATCCTTAGCATGCTTCAATGGTTGGGGTTCGGTCCTAAAATTTGAGCTCATGTTCGAATGTTGTTTCAAGATGCTAATGCTCAGATTATTATCAATAATATGATGACTAAACCCTTCCCTTTACAAAGATGCATCCAACAAGGATGTCCCTTAGCTCTCCATATCTCTATTTGCTTACAGCTGATGCTTTGGGTTATATGCTTCAAAATGCATCCAAAATGAAGATCGTATCTAGAATTTCCATCGCTCAAAATAATGTTGTTATTAACTTTCATTACACTGATGACAGCTTGTTATTTTTACAAAATTCTGAAAAAGACATCTCTAATACAATGGACATTTTGGAACCGTATTGTGTTGTTTCTGGGTCTAAGATTGCTCATGAAAAAATAGAATTTTTGATGATCCAAGCTGGACCTATCCCTCATTGGATACCACAGGAATGGAAGAAGATTAAACACGAGGAAATCATGAGATATCTTGGGATTCCTTTTGGTTTTAGGGTTTCTCTCTCCGATAAGTGGAGTTGGTATCTTAACAAAGTCAAAACTAAACTCTTCAACTGAGGAAATAAATTCCTATCTCTAGTTTGCAAAATTCAAGTGGCTAAGAAAATTTTTTTTGACCACTCATGTTTACTACTCATCTTATTGGATGCCTTCAAATAAAGGTTATGAGGACTTAGTTAAAATCATTCAATGATTTTTATGGACCAAATGGAATGGTAATATTGGTTTTATTGCCACCTCTTGGGATCAATGCATTCGACCCAAACACAAAGGAGGCTTGGGGTTAATAGACCCAAAAACACAAGGGATATGTTTAGCCACTAAATGGATAATTAGAGCTATTACAGGTGATGAAACTTGGAAAATCCTTATTTGGAACATGATTTGTCTTTCCTTGGTTAAAGGCAAATGGTAGGTTGTGGGCTGGTTAGATAAAATCATTCATGCCTCATTTTTCTCAATTAAAACATCACCCCCTTTTCAATCAATTTGGAAGGCTTGGCAAATCACTAGTCATTTTTTAAAATGGAGAGATGCATCACTTCAACATGGGTTCAACTTCTCATCTTCATCTATCTGGTGGAATAAACATATTATATACCAAGGGCAACCTCTTGCCTTAAGTTTTCCAAAGCAGTCTTATTTTTTGTATAAAAAAGGAATCATCAAGGTGGGAGAGCTCTGGGATTTCAGTACTTTGAATTGGTTACCATAGCCTGTAGTGCAAACTCAATTCAATCTGAACAGCAAATATAAAACATTTATGATCTTTGTACAGCCATTGGTTCCATTGGAACTCTCCATGTAACTATGTACTCCTATTCAATGTAACTTCTTCAAAGATTGGCTTTGGTTATCGACTCATCGCTTCTTATTTTTCCTTTAAAAAGATATATCAGCAGTTGCTCCCTGAATTGCCTATGAAATCTCGTTTGAATTTGAAATCGAATTGCAGATTCAATGAAAAGTATTGGACAAAACTTTCTGCTCAAAGACAAAAATTAATGCAAAGGCTCAATTAATGGCTTGGAAGATACTACATTTCAAACCACCTATTGGGGGCAGGTTGAAGTGTATCATGGTCCAACCTTTTAATTGCCCCTTTTTCCAGAAAAATGAAGATATGAGGCACATTTTTTGGGGATGCCAGATTGTTAAAAAACAATGGAATGTTGTGTTTCACAACTTGCCTACTATTTTTTATCATAAACTTAATTGGAAAGAGGCTTTGCTTGGAGTTGGGCTTCATAATAATATTATTGTTGATGGAGTTTGTCATGATATTTTGTTACATTTATGGTAAAATAGATGTAATGCAGTGTTTAGTTTCAATAATGATCATCCGTAATTTGTTTCTCTAAAGCTTTACTCTGACATATTTTACTGTCTTGCTTCCCTCTTCTCTTCTACATGCGGATTCCTCACAGGATTTAAAGACGGTTTCTCAAATGCAACGTATCAAACGACAAGTGGATCAGTTGCTCAAAAATCAAAAAATTAGTATTGCCCAAGGGTTAAAACCTTCTTGCAAAATTGATAGTTCCTCCTTTATATTGTTGGTTTCCTGGTTATGGTTACTTCTTGTTGTTCCTGATCTTCTGCATTGTTGTTGTCCCACTGGTATCAACATTTTGCTACCAAGCTATACATCTTCTTATGTATCTTAAGTTGTTGTTGGTGAATTGTTGTTGTCCTATTGGATTCAACATTTTGTTGTTAAGTTGGACACTATTTTTGTAATCTGCTTTTGCATTATGCTTTTTGTAGCCAAGTTGCTGATATAAATAGTCTTTTTAGACTGTTGTTGTTGGTCCAGTGAACAGTTTTTCTTTTGTAGTTTTATCTGCATTCTTTATTTGTAAACAGTATTTTTCAATTCAAAAATAATAAAAAATGGAAAAGATTTACAAAGATTAAAATTATAGCACCACCAACGTAGAAAACTCCTACAACATTTGAGCCGCTAAGTGTTTTAGCGAAGGTGGCATGCGACCTTACTCTTAGGTATTTGACAACCTTTTGAATTTTCCTCCACGTGGAAGAGCACAATCAGTAAGATAATTGTCCGCCACATGGCTATGTCCCATCTCATGCATATCATCGTCATTATAAATTTGTAATAGACAATCACAGTGTTGTGAATTTGGATGATAACGTACTATCATGGTACAGTTACCATTCTTTTCACACCCCACATTCCAATCAGAAACCAATCTGATCATGCTCACAGTATGGTAGGTCAAGAGTAAGATTCCCATGGGTTTTAAGTTTATCCCGTAAACATTGTTATCTATATTTGTTTTTCAGCTTATGCTCATGAGCAGTATTGTTGTAGTTTTTTAAGGTTCTAATTTGGACATCCTTAACTATTTCTTATTCTGAATCCATTTTTTTTTTTTTAAAGTTGAATGGGAATATCTAGGAAAATATCTTGCACACACATTGTTAAGAATTTAATTCATTTCAAAATTAATTAATTCGGAAACACGTTTAGAATTAATTAATATATATAAATGCATATTTTTTTCGAGGGATATTAAAAGGTGTAAAGTTAGTGTTTAAATTGTAGATTTAGAAGAAGTCACTTATAAGATATTTGAAGGAATTTATCAATTACTAAGAGAAAATAATTAAAATCTATTTATCTAAGGAAATAATTTTATTTTATTTTTGTTAATGTAAGTTAAATCTAGTGTTAAAAGTTATCTATGGAGTTGTGGTGTATGTTTTACTTTTCTTATGGAAACGTTATACAAGAGTGTATTTAACTGTGTGCAGTTTATTTGCATCAATGTATGGGATCACACTCTATGATGAAACAAAAGCTGTAGGAACAAAAATGGAAACAAAAGTTTAGGAACAAAAATAGATCTCAAAATGTGATCAGAAACATTGATGGAAATAATCTGCACACAATTAAATCAGAGAAACAACACTCTTATTATAATGTGTTGTGTGAAATCTAATGTCTCTAATGTTATATAAATTATGAAGAATCAAAGACTCAAAACCACCCAAAATGCTGCTACAGGTACAATATATAACTATTTTCGGGCTGGATAGCCACTGCCCAGAAAAACGGGGTTGGTAGTAATAATGTTTTATTTTATCGATTTAGTTTGTACAGCAGCAACAAACGGGGCAGTGTCAATTTTTTTTACCTTACCTATTCTTGTATTATATTTTTCACCCTTAAACAAACTGTAAATATATTATGTTATATTTATATTATAGTTTTAAATATTTTTTACTTAAATTTAGAATCAAATTTGAAATTTAGTGAAGGCCAATGTTATAAGATTGTTAAAAATGAAAGGAGTATTAAAAAAAATTCCTGTATTTAAACTATATTATAATAGTGGTAAAACATTTAATGAGATAGATATAGATTGTATCAAATTAATTGTTTAATAAAATATGTGTAAAAGTTAGTTTTAAGAGGTGAAAACATTTTTATCTTGGTTAGTTTTATTTATTTTCTATTAAATATAAAATTATTTTGTCATTTTTTTTATAAATTTAATCTATTTTGGAATTAAATAGATGTTATTGTGTAATTAAAATCTTCCTTCTATTTGAAATATATTTAACCTATTTTTTTTATAACTTAGTAAAACTCTTAATAATATATCATATTAGTAGTTTTATTGAACATGTTTAAAACTTAGTTTTATGACATGTGATAATAATTTATTAAAGATTATGAAATTTATTTTAATGAGTAATATTTTAGCTAATATAAATAATTGTTAACAATATTAACAATAGTAACAATATAATAAAAAATATATTAAAATATAATATTTTTAATTGTTAATATTGTTAATTGTTAATATTATTAACAATTTAACAATTAACAATTATTATATTAGTTAAAATACCTTACTTGATTTAAAATAAATTTCACAAACTATTATCACATGATGCCATAAAACTACTAATATGACAAATTTCCTTATATTTTTTAGTGTTATATCATTAAGAGTCTTACATCTGTTTTGTAAATATACAACATTTATAAATAAACAATCTTTAAAACTAACCAAGATAAAAATATGTTTACCTCTTAAAACTAACTCTTACACATATTTTATTAAACAATTTATTTGATACAATCTATATCTATTTCATTATATGTTTTACCACTATTATAATATAATTTAAATACAAGAATTTTTTTTAATAATCTTATTTTTTTAACAATCCTATAACATTCTCCTTCACTAAATTTCAAATTTGATTCTAAATTTAAATAAAAAATATTTAAAACTATAATAATATTCATATATTTTTACATTATAATATCAATAAATATATTTATATAATATTATAAATATATAATAATATTATAATATAATTTTTATAGTATTTTATGTATTATAATAATATTATTATATTTGTATATATAGTAGCATACTTATATTATAAAAATATATGTAAAGTGCCTATTTTTAATCAATTGAACCTTAACCCAAGTTGAAGCTTAACCCTAACCATAAAGCTATTTGAACTCTAATCCTAACCCTCTTTGAAGTTGGTTCAGATTATTGGCTCATAGACAAGGACAAATTCCCTAGAAGAGTGTCTTTCAAGTTTAAAAAAGTGTAGATGGAAATCCCAAACTTCAAAATGGTTGTCACTGACTCCTAGTTCACCTCAACGATTGATCATCTCACTAAGATGTGCATGTTCCACAAAAAGTTAAAATTCATAAAACTCGAACCAAAAGAGTGGAATATCCAAGTCTTTAGAAATATTTTTAGAGAAAGGATCTCCTTGAAAGTAGAATGGCTAAGATCCAAAAAGACCTCTCAAATGATTTTTCTTACATCCTAATAGAAGAAGAGAGGAATCTCATAGTTCAATTGGATGGTGTCTACAGTTTTGAATAAATCTATTGGAGATAAAAATCAAGGATTAAATGACTTAAATAAGGTGTAAAACCAAGTTTTTTCATTTAACATGCAAAATGAGAAGGCAAAGAATCATAATATGAAGATTGAAGATGCTTATGGATAAAATTTTGATGATCCTAACACCATCAAGGCTTCCTTGGTTTCCTCTTGGGAAAAAATGCTCAATAGAGAAATAAATTTCTTACATAAAAGTGTAATAGGCACCTCGAAAATGATATATCTCAGTTTATTTTATATATATATATGCTAGTTTCAAAACCCTAGCCCCAATCTTCACCCTAATGCTAACACCAAGATTTATCTTACAACCCTAATTGAACCCTAACCCTAATTAAATTTTAATCCTAACCCATGAGCCTAATTGTAATTCTTCTTCTAACCTTAATAATACTTCTAACTCTATTCATAATAATAATTTTAATAATAACCCTAATTCTAATGGCAACCCTATCTAACTATAATACTAATTAAACCCTAAGCCTAATTAAACCTAACTCTACTTGAACCATTACCCTAACCTAACATTAACCCTAACCCTAATTGTATTGAACCCTAATTGAATTGTAACCCTAACCCTACTTGAGTCCTAACCCTAACCCTAAGATTTACCCCAATCTTTATCCTATCACCCAAACCTTAACCTTAACCCTAATTGAACCATGTCCTAACCCTAACCATAATTGAATTGTAAACCTAATTAAACAAAAAATATAACTCAAAATCTAATTGAACCCTAACCCTAATATTTATCCCAAGATTTATTTTAAAATTCTAACCCTAATTTAACCCTAACCCTAACCCTAACACTAACCTTCAACCTAATATTGACCCCCATGTGAGTTCATCATTTTTAAAATTCCTAACCTAATTTAGCCTAACCCTAACACTAACCTTCAACCTAATATTGACCCCAAGATTCATCTTAGAACCTTAATTCTAATTGAATCGTACCCCTAATTGACTTTTAATCTTAGCCTTAAATTAAACCCTAATTATAATTCTAACCCTAGCTTTAATTCTAACTCTATTCATGATTATAATTTTAATACTAACCTTAATTCTAATGACAACCCTAATTCTAACTATAATACTAATTGAATCCTAACCCTAACCCTTATTAGAACCCAACCCTTTTTGAACCATTACCATATCCTAAAATTAATCCTA